>JAEIFU010000642.1:0-111179 GCA_018904235.1 Lordiphosa stackelbergi | reverse complement strand
AATTGGCTCGCAGGGCGTGTGCGGGTTATTGCTTGCCTTCAGACACGACCAAGGATGTCCAGCAATTGATGCGAGGCCGCTGCCTGCGGGGTCGAGTCTGAACTGGTGTCCATCCCTTTGAGGAAAGGTGGGCCTGGTTTTACCGGTCCTCTATGGATGCACTTCAACATCAGAGGTCGGCGGCCAGTGAGGTGTACCTAGCGTAATGGTATGCTTTACGACCAGGCTCATTAGAGCTGGTGTCAGATTTAAGCACAAGCGCCTTCATCGCCACTGAAGCGTTGCTTTGCCAGACGTGGACTCAGCTGAAGATTTTCTGCGACAACGCCACGCACTAATTTTGTGGTCACCGCTGAAGCTAAAGTAGTGCAGAAGTCGTCTGGGATGAGAGCAGCCGGAAGCGAGTTTTGGATCGGTGCAGTCTTCAGGGAGTGGATTTCCATTTCATACCGCCGCGCGGTCCCCCACTTTGGTGGACTTTGGGAGAGCGCGGTCAAAGATTATTATAGGATGTTAGTCAGCTGTGCCAGATGATCGGCGCCTGAAGGATCTCCACTGCTGTTGCTACAAGCCGAGCATGATGAATTCCAGACCACTCCAGCTTGTCGTCGGATCCAAAACGATTTCGAAGGCCTTGACGCCTGGCCACTTCTTGGTTGGGCGACCGCCCAATGCCGTACCTGAACCGTTCGATGAGGGCGTGTTGACGCTGTCTCTGACGAACTGTTGGAAACGCATTTCTGGCAGTTCATCACGCATTTTGGCAGCGGTGGTCAACTAATTATCTGACCCTTTTACAGGAGCGAGTCAAATGGAAAGAGCAGCTCTCCAGAATATTCAACTTGGGATATTGGTTCTCATTGGTGAGGACAACATATCCTGGGCATTGGGTCCTTGGTTGAGTGCTACAGCGCATCCAGCACTGATGGCGTTGTTCATGTCGTCACTTAAGACGAAATCTGGATTCTTCAGAGGAACGTCTCAAAGCTCAGCCCTGCCGCGATTATCGATATGGTTATTTTGGAAGGGCTTCCAAGGCGGGGTATGTTTGCGCCCAAAGTATATTATAATTAATTGAAGTAACTGAACTTGTTGGGGTGTCCCTAAGGGAACTATTTGTCAGGCAATTGAATTACTATGAATATTGTACTATCAATTTTATACTATCGAACATCGATAACTTTTTTGTAAAAAAGCAAGGCCTACGATTGGCTTGTAAATGAAACCTTCTTCTTCTATTCAAACGATAAGCAGACGGACGTAATTTTTGGGGTGCTCAAGTTCTATTACGGAATCACTTCTTTTGGTGGATATCGGCCTTTGGGGGAGTTGGTTTTGGTTGGCCAAAGATGCTTGGCCTATTCTTTTTTGATTTACACTTTTGTATAAACTCTCATTTTCATCTCAATTATGATTCCTTTAAAAATGGATCAGAATTCATTGCGTTTTAAGATACATATCTCAACGTTGATTCGTTTTGTTAAATGAATTTCTTTCAATTCATGGGGGTACCCAAATATCGAAAGCTTTCACCAGTCGAACACTTTGTACGTGATAACGAACGGTTGATTTTTGTATATTTAACTTCTCTCTATCTCACAGCTCAGTTACGCAACGATCAGTTCGATTAATGCTTTGATTTGGTCATCCTGAAACTTCATTTGGCCGACCTAGACATGGCTCATCTTTAAGGGAAAAATCTCCAGGACGGATTTGCGAAACCAATTTGTGACATGTCTTTCTTTTAAGGCTTTATCACCATACGCATCACGTAACTTTTGCCCATCTTGAGCTTTTCCTTTACGGAAATAATAAAGTAAATATGACGAAAATACTCTTTTGTGGACTCCATATTAAAGGGCGCCAATCAAACCAATGTAAGCTCAAAATGACGCACACTTTTTTCTAAAGCAAGCTAACAGTGACAGCTAATAACTGACAAAAGTGAGAATGCAATTACAAAATAATCCGTTACAAAAAAATAAAAAAAAAGCAGTCCAGTTGTGCAGGTAACAACTCAAGTTGCGTGTTTACTTCGACAACTTGATTAATTTTTGACTGCTGTAAACTTGCCTGATTTGAAAATCTTGGTAGTCAGCGTCTATCAAATCAAAATCAAAAAAACGAAAATGGAATTTAGGAAATCAAATCAGCAGTCGGCGCCTTGATAGTTTTTCATTTGATTCACTGCGACTTTTGAATTATTGTAAGTCAGTCATTAACTACTTCGACAGTCGACAGACGTGTGGTTTGAAGTCTGTTTTCATGTTTGATGTGTGACTTATCTAAATATGGTAAGGGCCAAATTTGTTTTTATTTCCTTGATATATATACACAATTTGTGCCAATATCGCTCCTAGGAGGAGCATAGGGCGAAAACAAAGTTCTTCCAACGATTTCTGTCTGCTGCCAGGTGCCTTAGTTCGTTCCAACTCAGTCTGGTTTCTGCATGGATTGTGCGCATCCAAGTCTGCCGGGGTCGACCTCTCTGCCGGCTGCCTTGTGGGTTCCATTGTAGAGCCATCTTCGCGATGTTTTCATCTTCCCTTCGTAAGGTGTGTCCAATCCAGTTCCATTTACGTCTCTTTATCTCAGTCGCGATGGGATCGTTTCCAGAATACTCCAGGAGGTTTTCATTTGTGATTGTGAGAGGCCAGAATATACGGCAAATTATTCTCAAACACTTATTCACAAAAGTTTGTAGTTTTCCGCTTATATAATCGGAGACCAGCCAGGTCTCTGAGCCATATAGTAGCACCGACTTTACGCTGGTATTAAAGATGCGCAGTTTCGTTTTCAGCGATATGGAACGGGAGTGCCACACCCGGTGTAGCTTTCGAAAGGCGTTTCTAGCTTTGGAAATGCGTGCTTCCACATCTATCATTGCACCGCCATCTTTCGCAATGACACTTCCCAGGTAGCAGAATTTTTCGACATCCTCAATGTTCACGAGATTGCCATTAACTGCCACGCTTAGGGGGGACGTATTGGGGGTTTGCGTCCGCATCAGCTTAGTTTTAGAGATATTGATTTTGAGGCCAGCTGCGCGGGCATTTCGTTCCAGAGCCTTGAGCTTCGCTGAGACCCCTTCCAGTGTATGGGTCATGAAGCAGATGTCGTCAGCGTAGTCCAGGTCACATAAAGTTTGGTTGATTCTCCACTGGATACCGTCCCGCGCCTCGTTATTTGTGCGTTTGAGGACATCGTCGAGGACAACTATAAACAGGAGAGGTGACAGAACGCATCCTTGCCGCACGCCGTTGTTTACGGCAAAGCTAGCGCTGTTGCTGCCTTTCCAGCGAACGGTGAGACTTGCGTCTTCATATAACGCCGTTATCAGCTTTATGATACCGTCCGGGATACCGCAGTTGTGAAGAGAGCTCCATATGGCCTCCCTTTCGATGGTGTCAAATGCGCGCTCGAAATCCACAAACAGTAAATAGAGTGGGCACCTCCATTCCGTGGACTGCTCCACAATTATGCGCAAGGTGTTAATATGGTCTACACAGGATCGGTTGGGTCTGAAACCATTTTGCTCTCGTCTGAGCAGGCCATTTAGCACGGGTGATATTCTGTCCAGGATTATAAATGCCACGATTTTTTGGATAGAGTTGAGAAGAGTAATACCTCGCCAGTTTTTACAGTGACTTAAGTCACCTTTTTTGGGAATGGTGACAATAACGCCTTCTTTCCACTCAGGAGGTATTGTTGCAGATATCCAAGCATTCTGAATGATGGGTTGCAGAACCCGTGATATAATGCTGGTACCAGCTTTCAAAAGCTCAGCTGGGAGCTCGTCCGGACCAGCAGCCTTGTTATTCTTAAGCTTGCTTATGGCTAAGCTTATTTCAGTTACGGTGGGTGGGTCTGTGCGAATGCTTCTATTTGGGTTCCGTCTATGTGAGGGAGGGTTTTGGGCTGCCGGGTTTTCTGCTGCGATACGGTCCTCTTTGAAGAATTCTCTCCATCGGGAGAGTTGGTCAGAGACAGCGGTAATACTACTTCCATCCTGGGACCTGATGGGCGGTATGTTGTCCTTAGTACTTGCTAACTTTTTGATGGCTTTGTAGACACCACGAAGATTGCCACTCCTCGCACATTGTTCCGCTTGGTTGGCTATATTTTCCGCGAAGGAACGTTTGTCCTTCTTTACATTCTTCCTGACTTGACGGTGCTTTTCATTATATGCATTTCGTAGACGATCACGGTCATGGGAAGAGGAGGCGTTGAGATGGGATTTCAGTTGCCTTCGTTCCTCAATGTGTTGCCATGTCGTGTCGCTTATCCAAGGTTTGCGTCTGCTTTGATGGCGTCCCAGGGTGGAATCTGCAGCTTGCTGACATGCCTTCAGTACTTGCTTCCAGGTAGGTTGGTTTTCCAGATAGTCTATGTTTGCAGTTAGTGTCCTCTGATAGTGTTCGGCTGTATTTGGGTTTTTTAGGCTCTCTAAGTTTACGATCTGTGCTTGACGCCTCGCAGCTTTGATTCCTTTTGGCCTCAGGCGGATTTGGCAAAGTACCAGGTTGTGGTCGCTATAAATGTCTGCTCCTCTGCACGTGCGGACGTCTAGTAAGGAGTTGTGGAACCGTCTACTTATTCAAATGTGGTGGCGTGTTCGCCCGTCTGGTGATTGCCACGTGTATTTGTGGATATCCAAATGAGGGAATTTGGTGCCGCCAATGAATAAGTGGTGGTTAGCGCCTAGTTCTATTAGACGTTCGCCGTTATTGTTTTTATGAGACGGTAAAGCATGCCGACCCATAATTTTTTCCACATTTGTGTTTACGTTTCCCACTTTGGCGTTGAAGTCGCCAAGAACTATGATAATGTCACCTTTCGGGGCTGAGCAAATGGTGGCGTCTAGGAGGTTGTAGAACATATCTTTGGTGTCATCGGAGTCTGGTTCAGTGGGAGCGTAGCATTGTATGAATGTGATATTACGGAAGCTGGTTCTAAATCTGGCAGTGATTATCCTTTCTGATATTGGTGCGTATCCTATTAGGGCGCGTTTGGTATTTTTGGCTATTATTATGCCAACTCCGTTAGAGCGTTTTTCTGAGTTGCCGCTATAGATGAAGCAATGGCCGTCGAGCGTTGTGACTTCGCCATTACCAATCCATCTTGTCTCCGATAGGCCTAATATATTAATATTGTATCCGACCATTTCTCTGCAGGCTTGAGCAAGCTTTGAGGGTTCAGAAAGGGAGCGGACATTCCATGTACCAAATCGAGTCAGTTGTTTGAAGCGTATGGTCGTCATCGTTGAACGGTTGTTGTTGTATCGAGGGCTTGTTTCCGTTTCTTGATGGTAAAATTTTTTTAATATTATGTTAGATTTGCTTCATTGTTATTTGTTATCACACAGTTGTCAACAATGAACAAACAAGAAATTTAATGAAGAAATGATGAGTGTGGAAATGAATGAAATCGAACGCATCAGAAGACGTGATTTAGCAAATATATCATGGAAATTAATGCAAGGCTTTACTGGTACTGGTTTGTTGTCAAGTAGGAGAGGTGGGAAAGCCGACTCTTTTAAAAGAGAAAGTGTCAAACTATAGAACGGGCGAGTCCAAGGATCATTTCAGGACGTCCCATACCTTGTTTAAACTTTATAATACTTTCAGCTCATTGCCCATTAAATGTTCAATTAATTAACAATTGCAGAGACTTCTTCAAGTGGCCTAGGGTGACCCACCCCCACTTGCCAACGTAATTATTCTTTATAAATAAAGCAGAGTCAAGTAATTTGGCTGCTGGCAAAACAAAAATTCTTTTTGTTAAATAAGAAAAAAAAAAAAAAAATTATTGTCCGCAGTAGGAGTTGAGTACGCACCCTTGGTCTTCATTTTGACGCGCAGCTTAGCCGACTCAGCCAATCTAACGATTCGCAAGCAGCGGCCAAAACACCAACAACAAGCGCGATTCTCGCTTGCTTATTATCTGGCGTTCGCTTAAGCGCATGCGTTGAATTTCTCTACTTCTTTAATGTATGAAATGAGATTTATTTATATATGTCGGGACGGCGCGAACGCCATTCCCGGCTACCAAAAATTACACGCACGAGTTATTCACATTAGGAATAATCGCAGAGGTCAACTCAGCCGAAGGTGCAATGGCCAAGCCTCACTCCGGAGGAACCGCCTTCGTGATCACGGTTAACCTCTACGCCAGGTAAGTATGCTTTCCTCTGCTCAGCCAAGGGGTTTCCATGCCTGAACTGCTAAGAACAGTTGGGAATTCTAAATCAACGGCGGTGAAAAATTGAGAGCTGTAAGTAGGCAACAGAAAATTTACTTGGCTGCGCAGTGCCAAGCTGGTGGTGGATTGTCACACACATACAAACACATACAAAACATACAAATATGCAACGAACTGTTTTGGTTTTTCGAAAGTTTATTTCACTTTTTTGCGCCACTTAAAAACTATAAAGATTTATTCCATGTTCGCCATCACACATACAATTTAGTATGCCCTGTTGCCCTCCTTCCCCGCTCAGAATTTGAAGTGCTTGGTGTAGTAGTCACGGAAGAAAGTGTAATCGAACTGTCCGTAGTTGCTGTATCCCTTGTACTTGTAGTAGGGTTCCATGGTGTCGGTGTGGTAGATCTCGACATCCTTGAAGTACATGTTGGGCACGAAGAATTCGTACTCATCAATCTCCCGGTCGAATGGATAGCCGAAGGGCTGGTTGTCCACAAAGCGAGCGCCCGAGCCAATGCCGCAGAAGTAGGTGGAGTCAAAGGTGGAGAACTGCTCATAGGCGGGAGCGCTGTAGGGCACCACCATGAAGAACATCTGCATGGGCATACCCTTCTGCCAGCCCATGGGCAACACCAGGCGTTCGGGGAATCCGCAGTGGGGCTCGCTAATGTCCATAGGGAAGTCGTATTGGCCATCGAAGGACATCATCAAATAGTAGTACAGCTCAGTGTAGGTGGTGCGATCCTTGATGGTCCAGTAGAAGTCACTGGACTTGCGGGTGATCACATTGCTGCCAGCCTTCAGATCGTAGTAGAACTCATCGACTTCCATGAAGTTCATGCGGTTCTCCGCCAACGAAATGATTTTGCCGAACTCATCGTACTTGGGTCCCAGGAAAGCGCGCACAACCACCTTCTCGGGCTTGTCCGACTCAATGGTGTAGGTGTAGGTGAAGGGCTTGTGGTTCAGACGCATTTGGCGGGCATACAGAGACTTGTCCCAGACGAACTTACCCTCGTGGAAGACCATCTTGTCGTTCAGCATGTTGGTCACATCAAAGTCAACCAGATCGAAGTAGGTCACCAGTTCGCTGATTTCCACATGTTTGACGGCCACTCCCGGCATCAGCAGCTGCTCCTTGGTGTACTTGGGCAGGTAGTGCATGAACTTGAAGTAGACCTGGGCAATGGACTTGTAGAACATGTAGAACATGGGGTCGCGCATCATGGTCTCAAAGTTCATCATGACGTTGGGGTACACCTCCATCTGGTGGTAGTCGGCATCGGCAAAGTACATATGGGCCAGCATGTACCAGAACTGGTAGAACATTTTGTCCAAGGCATCCACATTGCCCTGCAGCATGCTGCCAATGTACTCAATGGATTCGGGTTTGCGCAAATCGATCATGTGGCCATCGGAGGTCTTGTAGTAACCGTCATCGATGATGCTGTGGATGCGGCTCATGAAGCCGGTGATCTGGTTGAGCATGTCAAAGTTGCCGTAGGTCTCCAGCTCGTAGTAGTTCTTGCGGTAGCTGTAGCCAATGCCATTGTAGTAGATCAGCTGAGGATCGTAGCCCATTTCGATCTGGTGGTACCACGAGAACTCGGGAATCTCACCAAAGCCATGCGACAGACGCTCCATGTAGTAGCGAGAGAGCAGCTGGTGCACATTGTACAGCCACCATTCACCACGGCGATCGTTCTTCAGATCAAAGGTCTGGCCATCCAGGAAGAAGGAGTAGTCCAAGTTCAAGTAGTACCAGTACGAGTTCCAGCCCAAATCCTCGGTGAAGTAGGACAATTTGGATTCTTGGTTGTAGATGTCCAAGTCGCGGGTATAGTCCACAGGCATCCACCAGATCTTGACATCCTTCATCAGCGGCAACCATTTGCTGTCCTGGTTGAATTCGTAGATGTTCTCGCGCAGAATGAACTTCTGCTCGCTGTACCAGTGCTCACCCAGACCCATCAGCTTCCACCACTGCCACACCTTAAAGTCCTTCGTGTAGGTATAGTCGCTGTGCTGATACATGTGACCGAATCCATGTCCCTGTCCCTTGTAGTACACATCCAAGTACTCCTTCTCGTACATGGCCATCTTTGACCACATTTCATAGTCGAACTTCTCAGCCTCATACACGAATTTGCTGTTGAAGAAGAACTGGGGGAAGATCTCATAGATGGTGGGCAGCATCAGACCGTGGAAGTCCTGGCGATGTATAACAGCCAAGGACAAGGCGTAGACAAACATGCCCTCATTGACATGGATGCGAGCCCAGGCCACATTGTGCTTGAAAGTCTCCCAGTCCTTGGCATAGTAGAAGAAGTTGAAGAGACCACGTGCCTGTTTGGCATGGGTCAGCGACAGTTGACCGAAGAACTCGCCCTTGGGCAGCAAAGCGTGCAGCTTGTAGGCCTCGTAGAACTTCTTCATGTAGACGTCATAGTGCTAGGAAGAAAAGGGCACATGAGGAAAGGAGCAATCCCACCTGGTACTGGAACTTACAGTGTAGTACGACTCTTCAAAGCAGAATTTCTCGCCAAACTTCATGTACTCCTCGAACATCAAGGGATCCTCCACACGGTAGACAATCTCAAACAGGAACTTCTGCTTTAGCAAAAAGCTCTTGTCAGCGATTTTCACCTCGTGCGTTTGATGGTAATTGGCGGCAGCCACCAGACCCACACAGGCCAACAATGCTAGGGCAAACTTCATGTTGACAACTCCTGCTTCAACTGCTCCGGATTAGACTCTCTAGAGATCCAATGCCTAAAGACTGTTGCTTTTTTGGCATCCCACCAGCCGTTTTTATACCCCCTAAATTGAGAAGATAACGTCTCAGGTGTAGCCGGGGTCAGGGAGTGTATCTCAAGCTCAAGGCTCTGCGACTTATCTGCCGCCGGTTCAGTGCACCAAAGTTATAAATAAAACCACAAATCAATGCATTTTTTGTCTTTGGAATTTATTTGTAGAATACTTGTTCGCTTTTTAGCAGTTTTTGTCTTGGATTTCTTTTGCTTATTGACATCAATGTTTCAATTCTCTACCATTTCTCGATTAGTGTTTGTTGGATGATTTGAATAACATTTAAAAAGTGGGATTTTGTCATGCATATATCTATTTAGTAAATTGGAATGAAATGGTTTTTTTTGCAGAAAAAATGTGGCTATCTAAGTACGCAAATATTAAGTTATAATCGACATGGAAATGTACGTTTATTTAGGGATATCTTTCTATATTTTGTTGTGGACTCTTGTGCGCTTGGCTGCAAAATTATTTATACAAAAATCAATTTTCGCCCTCTCCTCCGCCTCCTCAGTATCAATATATAAATTTCAAATGTCCATATCAAAATTGTAAATAATGCTTTGGTGTTACGTTTGGTAACCTTTTGTATAACACCTTGATAGTAGTAGTTTTAAAATATATATATATGTGTGTGTGTGTGTATTTACATATATGTATGTAGGCTTTGCTTATCAAAAAACCAAAACAGAAAGAGCAAACGTTTCAAAGTATATAACGAAAACTTAACAAATTCAATATTGTTTCTTTAAGAAGAAGTTAGTTTGTATTATTATTAGAATTATTATTGGAAATATTGTCTTAGTTGTATGTGTATATGTATAGATACAAGTATTTTATATTTGTTTATATCAAAAAACCCAAGCCCAAATAGTGCATACAACTATCAAAAAGGTATACAATGTTTTGTAATTTTATGATTAAGTGACATGCAACTTAATAAGTAGGGGATGTCCATTTGCTTATTGTAGTACATATACAAAAGCCCCGCTCCACTAACAATGCTGAATGTCAAATTTACTTCAGAAAAATATTTGAAGGAGCAGCGAATCGGAACTTGGAAAATTAAGAGCTAAGCTTAACTTCAGGACAAAGAGCGTTGTAAATATCTTGAATGTTATGATGTTGGAGATGGGGATTGGGACTGAAGGTTATAACAAATCCTATTACTTTCTAGTTACTGTGACGGAAACCCAAAATTCGATATATTGGAAGGTTTAATGGTCCCTCCGAGGTTTTAAAGGAAAAAAAAATATATATATATATTTATCTATACACAGTAGCCCAAAGGTCCGCAAGCCTCTAATTTTCGAATCCGAACGTCAAAGTTTGGTGAGGGTGACCGGTGGTTTTTATTAGATGTTCCGAGCCGGAACACCACAATCGGCCACAGTGATCCCCAGATCGACAAAAAGGGGGAAAAAGTACATCTTAAATTTAATGAAATGTTATTTTTGTTTTTCTTTACCAAAGTAATATAACACCCATGCGACGACAAAAAAGTTAGAAAAAAATGTTGCTAGTTCAAAGATTTTTTTTTGTCCCTGCAGAGTAATTTTGGGTATTTCTCCAGCTTATCAGGTGGACAATATTATATTCAGTGGTGTATTTGAAATGTCGTATAAACGATTGAATTTCGTTTTAAAGGCCTTTCCATATGAAATAAAAATTTATTTCGGCACAAAACTTCATTCAAATAATGAGGACATCAGATTTTTAAACAGTTCAAAAGTTTATCTATTCATATTCATGTGAAGTTCGACATGAACATCTGTTTTCGGGCGTTCTGGAAATCGGATTTAAAGGCTTCTCCTCAGTTGTGAAGTAACGAAAAGTAAAGTAAAATTTTTAATTTTATTTTTGCACGTGTTTTCATCTTCCCCAATCGGCCAAGCCAAGCGATCTTCTCTCAATATCCTACACAACTGATTAGGTTACTTCACAGCTGGTGCCAATAGCTGGTGAAGGTGACCGGATGTGTTCAAACTGTTTTCTGAAGAAAGAAAAAAACTTAACTGAAATGTTCCAAGGCGGGATCGAACCCACGACCTCATGCACAGCAGACCAGCACACTAACCGCTGAGCTACACCCGACTTCTGTCTATTCCAAAATATTAAATCGTTGCTTGAGCTCGAATTTTTGGCCAAGAACCACACTCTTATGATGCGGCAGCCACCGTATTCCTCCCAACTGGCTTTCTGTGACTTTTTTCTGTTCCCAAAACTAAAGAGGCCCAGAAAGAGAATTATTAATAAAAACGTGAAAGGCAAAGCTAACTTCGTCTGTACCGAAGTTTTGATACACTTGAAATAGCTTGTCACAACGGTTAGCGACTTCGACCAAACTTCGCAAATCAACTTAAAAACATGACATATTACCCATGACCGTGTTTGAGAGCGATAATATTGAGAATAATACCAGTTTTTCTCACTAAAACCCATTTTTCGAACGAACATTTGTATGGCAGCTACAAGAAGTAGTCATCCGATCCGGTCGGTTCCGACATATTAGCAGCGTGCAGTAAAAAGAAGACTCTGTGCAAAGTTTCAGCTCGATAGCTCCAAAACTGAGGGACTAGTTCGCGTAGAAACAGACAGACGGACAGACGAAGCTTAATCGACTCAGCTCGTCATGCTGATCAAGAATATATATACTTTATGTGGTCGGAGATGATTCCTTCTATGTGTTGCAAACTTCTGGGCAAAATTATAATACACTTTTCAAGTGTATAAAAAAATCAATACTTTTTTAAAAAACACACGATTCGCGATACTTTTTGAACAAAGCTCATAATACAAATATTCAGGGGTGCCACAGAAATCACTTTCGCTATAAAATCGCTCGCTTCTTGAAGGGTGTTCAATTTGTGAATATTCTACATCAAAAAATTTAAACATTTGATATGTTGAGTTTATTAAATTAGCATTTTACTAAATCGCTAGTAAAATAGCTAGTTAAATTTGTCATTCACTGCAACTCACCAAATCGTTAGTATTTCAGTGGTGCCACCTTTTAACATATGAATTTCGAAATTAATAGAATTTAGTTTTTAAGTGTATACAATAGCGATTTTTGTGTTAAATCAAAGAGAAAAAAATTTAATTTACTGGCAATAATTTATGTGTTGATCTTTTGCATAATTATTGTGCCATTTGTAAATCGATTGCTGCCAATTTGAGTTGAATAAAGTGGCAACGCCGACGAAAATAAATTATAAAGGGAAAAGCATCGAACAGATGTCCAGAGCGAAATTAGCTTGGCTTTTATGATGGAGCATAAAGACTTAGCCTTCAATTTCACAATGGGCGACAGACAAGATAAAAAAAAATAGAGGCTGCAGCCCTGATACAAACTGATTTTTAATCTGGCCAACAAGAAAAAACTAACATCTTGGTTGCTTTTTTACATTTGGTCCAGAATAATAATTTTTCGGTCAATTTGTAATACCATAATTATATATTTAAACAAGTTGATACAGTCAAAATATTTAAAAAAAGTAATAAAAAATTTGAATGTTAAATGTGTAGCATACTCTTAGAAGCATGAAGATAAAGTATAATGTTAAAAAATGATAAATTTTATTTTATACAAGTTGGGAGTATGGTAGTTAGAGAGAGTGGTAATAAAATGCGAGTATATCCGTAACGACTTACCAAGATATTAATTTAGTTATGGTACTATTATCTCATGATCCAAAAAAAATGTTGCTTTTAATATGTGTAATCTTGCCTACGTATATCGTCTGATTTAGAAAGAAGGTCAGATGCGGATCCAAGGAGGGTGCACTCTAGCGTCTCCTTACGGATTTGCTTCTTCCCTAAATCGTCGATTGTCATTTGTCCTGCAAGAAGCATTTATTTAAATAGAGCAAATATTTTGCTAACTTTTTCGTTCGCCGTTCTTGCATAACCGTGCAGCAGCTAGAGTTGCAAGGTATCATTTTTATTTTGGCGGGTGAAAAATTTGAATATTTGTGTGGGAAAAAGAAAAATTTAACTCATTTAAAGAAAAATTAAGTTTGTTTTGTTTAAAAAGCACTAACCAATTAGCTTTCATTTCAAAATATTAATATAAAATGCTTAAAAAGGCTAAATCTAATTTGCACTTGCGGGGTGTCTACCCTACGGAGCCAAGTTCGAAAGGGTTTGTGAACATGCTTAAAAAATGAAATCGCTCGAAGTTCTGCGGCATGGCGAAAATTTTCGAGCGATTTGGCAAATCGCTAGAAGTCAAATCGCTAGTGAATTCTGTGGCACCCATGATTAAGAAAAACAATTTGTTTGAAATATGCACAGAAAAAAAGTCGAGATACTTTCCATCATTTTAGTCTTACAGTAATCCCGGCATGAGCTTGAAAATTTAATCTCGACTTTCAGGATATTCTACTTAATTCAAGCTTGTATCATTCCAAATGTGATTACTTATAATAGAAGTCTTCTATCTCTTTCTAGATAACTTGTCCATAAATTGGAGAACGAAGAAATACAAGTAGCCTCTTAGACATGCCGCAACAACCAATGGGAACGGTGGTGTGCAATGAGATGCCATTCCATTCGTATTCAGTGCGCGCAAGGTCGTGGGTTCGAAACCCAAATTATTCTCGAACATGCTTAAAATGATTCAGCTGTGGAATTTAATTGTGCTCAAATTTTTTGCTTAATCCAATCTTTTATAAGACATCCCGAAACAAATGTAATCTTACTTAGTATTAAATAAGTCGGATCAACTTAATCTTTTTTCTCATCGGGTAATAACTAACCGGGATTTCTTTTTTTCCATTACCGATTGGGATTGATTTAGTTCCATGTGGATTGATTGTGTTTTGAGTTTTTTTTTTAGAAATTTCTGTGACACCCCCGAATGAAATAATGCAGTTTCGATAAACTTTTCAGTGCTCTTCGATAGCATCTTGCCAAATTACCATGATTAAATTGTTCGATTATCGTATGAGGTAAGAGAATCATCAAAAACTAATGCAAATGCACCCATAAAATGTACTTTTTGGTTCATATTTTGGGGCAGCGGTGTCAGAAAACTGCGGTTGTTAGTCCATCACGGCACAGAAAGATGACAACTAGACTTTAGATTTGAGGTATTATTTTATGGTTTTAAAAACCGAAGATTTTGTATTTTTTTAACATGATCCAGTGGCGTAGGAAGGGGGACAGGGGTTAAACCCCCTTACCATGTCTTGCCTGTCTATAACATATTCTGTATTACCAAAGTTTGTAGTATATGCCCAATTTAAGTATAAAACCACACAAAGTGTGTGAAGTGCTGCCCATCGCCGTTGCCGGCAGTGCTATCCCATAATAATTTTTGGTTTTTCTTATAACTCGACCATCATTCATCCGATCTTTATCATTTCTTCGGCAAATCGATAAATAATACTGATTGCTAAATATGCGTAAGCGGTACAAACCATTTATATGCACAGAGATAAATATTACGTTCTAAAATCGTAACCAAATTGTCATGATTTTGGTCTGTTTTTTCCGTTCATAAAACATGAACGGTAGTCATGAAAATACAAATATTTTAGCTTTTTTATGTACCAACATTTATTTATATCATTGGACCAAAGCACATTGTAAAAAATATGCAGGCATGTTCCCAATTCCACTACTTTTCGAAAAGTAAATCGAACGCAATTCCGCTTCGGTTTTGTTTTTGTGTTCTCAATTTCGGATGAAATTGCTCTCTTTTTACTATTTGCAAATCACTGAACCAAGCGAGAATGGCACTAGATACACAAGAGGGCAACCAGAATTCCAAGCGTAACGATTGAAAATGGAACAGTCGAAGATGAGAGAGGCTGACTTTTAGGATTCACTCCTCGTTTTCGTTTGCGTAGCCAAAGTCTGGACACGTTAAACAAAAAAAATTTTGATAAATCAATTAAAGACTAGAATGCTAATTAAATTTCACTAAAAATTTCTAAATTGATACAGAACTTTATACGTACATCTAGCAACTGTAAGAGTGCGTAATTTGGCAATTACTTTTCATTCCACCGAACACCAAGCATTACTTTTCAAAACGAAAAACTTTTTCGTTTTTGGAATGAATATATAATAATATTAAAAAAAAAAAAACCCCACAAAAAAAAAAAAAAAAAAATATAAAAAAAAAAAAAAAAAAAAAAAAAAAAACCAACACAGAGAGGAAAAAACGTGTTCAGAAAATAAGTTGCCTTCAACTTAAAATGAGAACAGAATGTTCTCAAAATTTTTGAGAACGAATGTTCTAAATGTTCTTGAAATGAGTAAAGTTGTTCTCAATCGGATAATATTTGCTTTGAACAACAACAAAACCGGTTTTCAAGAGAGAGATATACAAGAGAGAGAGGCGAGTGAGAGCGAGTTGGCTCTCTTTTTGATCTCCCTCTTGTCAGCTCAACAAAGCATAAGTAGCCCTCTAGACGTGCATCTGCAAAACTGTTCAACGGCCGAATTGGCTAGCGCGTCATTCCATACGTTGAATGCATAAGGTACCGGGCTCAAATCCCAGTCAAGCCCGAACAAATTTTTCTGTGTTTTTCTGAAAAACTTAAATAAAACGAGGTCAGGTGGGGTCGGTCGTTGAAGCGATGGAATATATGGGTCGAGGAGAAGCAGCAGGTGCACGCACCTATCCAAGGAGTCTTGCCTCCCTTCACTTCCAATCAAAAGAGGTATGTTCCCGTTCCCCATTCCACCCCATTGTGAGGAATCCGCCCACACCTGGTCCAAGTGCAATCAATTTTTTTTCCCAGGTGAGTTTAAAATGTTCTTGAAAACGGAACAATATTAACTCAAATCATGTTCTCAAAAATGGAACAATATCAACTCAATTTGAGTTTTTGCGTTCTCAAAAAATTGTTCTTAAAGTGAGAACATTGCACTACATGTGAGAAAACCCGTTCATGCATACTTTTTGATAACGTTTGTGCTCATTTTGAGTCCAATGTTCTCGGTTTTTTCCCTCTGTGCAGTTTTAAAGCTATCGAGCTGAATCTTTGCACAGAGTCTTTTTTTTACTGCACACTGCTAATATGTCGGAACCGACCGGATCGGATGACTATATCTTATAGCTGCCATAGGAAGTATCGGTCCAAAAGTGGGTCTTTGTGAGAAAAACTTTTTTGCTTTTAATGTAAACGTATCCCACTTCAGCGATTATTAATATTATACGCTTTCACATAGATTTGGAAGTTTTTGTCAAAATCGGATGACTATATCTTATGGCTGCCATAGGAAGTATCGGTCGAAAAGTGGGTTTTATTTAGAAAAATTGTTTGTTTTAATGCTGGCGTTCCTAAACTCTGATGTATTAAAACATTTGCAAGGGTATAAAAACTTCGGCAAAGACGAAGTTAGATTGGCCTTCTCGTTAAATTTGATTTTGTCGCTGTCTCGCGCGTGAGCTGGATGGTCGAGTGAGTTAAAACGACGTCGTCCTCCGTGTTCAGTCTCTTCGAAGTCCTGAGTTCAAGTCCCAGACTAGGTGAAGCAAGAACATTTTTCAAATTAATCATTTTAATAAAATTTAGCTACAGCTTAAAAAAGTTGTGGTTGTTGGAACGCGGTGGGTGTGGTTGGTCGTCCCTTCCTTCCTTCCCGAGTAACTACCCTGGAGGGAGGAGACTTCTCCATATTCACCTAACTCTAGCTATGGTTAATATTTTATTTTTTTTTTCTGGATCTTTATCGGCGGCAAAGCGTGAACATAATGTTCTTGAAAAGAGCACATACGGGGGTGCCACACAAATCACTAGCGAATTTCGTATAAGCGCTTGTATTTTATATTAAAACTCTAGTAGGCGTGCTTTTTGGTGCCACTTCACATATAAATTCGAGCAGTTTTAATATAAAATACAAGCGCTTATACGAAAATCGCTGGTGATTTCTGTGGCACCTCCACATAAATGTTTATAAGACAGGCCCTAACCGTTCATGTGTGAGTGTTCATGAATATCGAAAAAGCGTGCTTAGCAGACTATCGTCAACAAAAGTTCATGATTTCGTTACAATTCGAACGGATATTTTTCTCTGTTTATAAAACTGCGGGAGATATGAATGATATGTTTTTTCCAAATTGCAGAGGCCGGAGGGGGGAAACCACTACCTTTCTCCATATCTGAGATCTCTTCGTGCATACAAACAGACAAACGGACATGGTTATATCGACTCGGCAATTGATGCTTATCTACAATTTATATACTTTATAGGGTCTCTGAAATGATTCCCTCTCCCTGTTACATACTTTTGCACAAACTTAATATACTTTGTGTGCCTTTAATACAGAGTTTAAAAAGGGTTGGTTTACTCAAAAACACCTTAAATATTTCTTTTTCGCTAATTTGATTTTGAAAATAACCCGAATTGGAATGTCAAAGATAAAGATAAGTTTGAGGCAAACTTTATGGAGTTTTGTTTGTAGAATTAAGCGTTATTGTTTACCTTTCTATTAGCCCTGTTCCTTGAATTTCACGCCAACTCATATTCGATTCAACAGCTAAACAGACAGCATCGTAAACAGAAATCAAAGTACATTTTTTTAGTGGAACTGGGCTCACTGTTGTGTGAGAGTGTGTGTGTGAAAGTGTGAGTTTCTTTTAACAAAATATCAATTTACAAGCTTATTTCAATAACATTCATTATGCAAATATGATTAAAAAGTCATAATAACAAAAATTGTTGCCCATTTCTATTTGGGTTGTCTAAGTGTGTGGCGTTTTTTTTTATTATAATTTGTGTTTTTTGTTATTTATTGTTTTGTTAATATTCTTACAAGAAGCACCACAGTAGTCAATAGCTATAAATAACATAGTTTCCATTGTTTATGTTTTTTTTTGTTAGTTCCATTTAAATAGTGTAAAATTATTGTATTGTTTTCTCATTTTCCATTCTCATATTTATTGTCATACAAATCTCATTTCCAAATTCTTAACATTAGTTTTATTTCTTGCTTATTGTACAATATTTTGAGCATCAGTTGCGACCATTACACATTTATTGTCATTGTGTCACCTAATTATTGTCATCGGTTCCCAATTTTACATAGAGCCGCATACATTATTCTGTCTAGAAAAATTACAATCTTACGGTAGTTTGTAGATGTATAAGTAAAGTTGGTTTCTTGAAGTATATAATATATATATAGATGTAAAAAACGTAGAATTCCATACACTTAAAAAAACCTCTCTCATTCTCTATCTTGCTGCTACAAAAACGTTGGCCAATGCCCCGAAGTTTTGGGCAAAAGCTCTACGGACCTGCCCCACTGTACACAGCTGCAGTACAGTGAGTACTATCAACCATCACACGCATGCACACAATTTCAACAGTTTTACATCTTACAAATAATTATTCGAGATATGTATTTCAGATGATATTAGCCTGGTTTTGGGGGAAAGTTAGTAATGAGTTCAAATCAATATACCCAGCAGACAAGATTGGGGGCACAGAAGGCATAGATAGGAATAAGTGGCAAGACGGCAAACGTTTAAAGTTTTCAAGAAGATTGGTGGATCTTAAGTTTCGGTACACAAAGTTTGTATATGACAATCAATAAAATTAAACATGAAATTTAGAAAAGGTAATAAAAATAGATTTTTAATTGAGAAAGCAGCTGATGAACTGAACAAAAGGAATAGGTGAAAGAGCAACTGAACAATAAAGAGCAATGAAAGAAGAATTGTCGCTCACTCTTGAACTACCCAACACAATGGTTTGCAACGAATTTCGTGGCACCCAACCAATACTTTACTTAAAATTTGTTTGGATTGTATTTTAATTCTAAAGATTATTAATTTATAAGCTTCGGTTTAAGAGTCCCAAAACCGCTCCTAAAATGTGTTTGCTGCCTTGCGTAATATGTATAAATTCGAATATTATCGGGTGGTGGGAGGGCAAGGGAGGAGGATATGTTTAAAGCCCTGGCCTTGTTCTGTCTGCTTGGCATGTTGAGGATTAAACGTTGTATAATACTAAGTGTATTTAGTGTCAGGCAAGTTCACTCAATCGTGTCACCATCAGGCTAAAAACTGTTGAAATTGCATAGCATGCCAAATGATGGCTGGTCCAGTGTGAGGCCTTCGAGATTCCCTTATCCACCACATTGATTTTCCAGCCCAGATTGTTGTGAGTGAAGCACTGTTTCAAAATAAGTCGGCAATTAGTATTTTTGAATAAGTTGATAAAGCAGCCAACTTACCTGATAGTACAGCATGTCGGGTGCATTCATGGGCACTGTCCAATTTAAATAGCCCGGCTCACCCTCCTCACATTTGTAGATTAGCGTGCCCTTGTACGCCTCAAAGCTATCTATTTCTGCCGAACGATCGATGGTACGATGTTCCCATTCGCAATATCGTCCCGCTGAGTAAAAAAGAAAACACCGTCAGAATACAGTCAACAATTTCCTTATGTTCGCCCACAAACCTGCCGTGGGTATGGCATTGCCGTCTTCATCAAACTCCACACCCGCATAGGCCTTTTGCTTGCGTGCTTCCAGGCCCACTTTCTGACCCAAACCGCCCTCCGGTGAGTCCGTTATATAGAACGGATGATATCTGTTATGGGAATCATTAGATGAGCCACTTAATAGTTTCAATGTAATGCCTTCACAATGCTTACCTGGCCGGCTGAGCCGGATCACTGCCTCCCTCAATGATGAACTCATAGTTCAAGCCACGCTCCACAGTGATCTCAGGTATCAGCAGATCGTTCAAATACCAGGCAATGCCCCACGAGGGTACACCAGTTATGGCCGAATAGCCACGTTTGCCACCCGTAGGTCCAATGCTGGCACGGAACTTCCTGACACCTTCGATTTTGCGTGTGGGCCAAGGCTTGGGACCACTTTCATCCTTCACATCGTAAAGGGAGTTTTTGCAGGAATGATCGTTCTGAGAGCCAAAAGTGTTAATTATTTCAATGGACTAACTTAGAGTAAGTACAGGCCCCTGGAATAGTATCCTCTCACATCGCACACCAAGTGGATAAAAGTTTGAAGTGCATTTTTAGAGCTTTGTACTTGAATCAAGTATAAAAGGAGTCAATAGTAGGGTTAGTACGAAATTACTTGATTCAAGTACAAAAGTCTTATTTCTTTTGATCCATTGATTTTTTTAAATAATCGTACTATTTCAACCCCGAAATTCTTGTTTTAAGACTAAGTCGGGACATTTTAAGCACATTTCGAGCCATAATAATAATATTTTTTTGGTCAAACTATTAGTTCGTTATGGTCTGAAGTACAGCCTGATATACTCTCAAAATAAGTGCAAAATGTTCTTCATCGAAGTCGAATAAATTCTAAATTCAACCACAAAATATTCTTAAAACAAAGTAATGATTCATTAAATTAGTACAAAATGTTCTTGGTTTAAATCTATAAAATTCTAAAGCTTTTCCTAATTTGTTATTGAAACTGAGTTTCTGTATTGTATCAAAATTCAGAGGAATTGAGTTAACCAAAGACCAAGATGTTTATATTGAAGCTCAGAAATCTACCCTCACTCCATATCCAAGAGAGAACTTTAAGAACATTATCTGCAGGTCGTTTTTTTCTGAGTGTATGCAAACTATTCTCTTAGTTTTAAAGCTATCAAGGTGAAAATTTGCAAAGAGTTTTCTTTTTATTGCACTCTGCTAATTTGTCAGAAGCGCCCGAATCGGATGACTCTTATAGCTGCCGTTGGATCCATCGGTCGGAAAATGGGTCAAAGTCAGAAAAATGTTTGTTGGTTTTCAATTTTATCGTTCTTAAACTCTGTGATTCTTAATTTGATCTGCTTTCAAACAGATTCGAGAAATTTGGTAAAAATCGGATGACTATCGATCGGAAGATTGATTTTAGTAGGGAAAATATTTGATTTCGACACGGACGAAGTTAGCATGGCCTTCTCGTTTACAGTTTTAAATGGGCTTAAGAAGAAACTATTCCTATCCGGCGTTTGAAAACTAAACGAACGAATAATTTGAGTGCGAACGCTTTTGAAAAACAAGTGAGAAAGTCGGTCAAGCCCGACTATAATATACTCTGTACTGAGAGCTGAATGCAGTGCTGCTGCTGCGCTCATCTCTAAATTTCTCTTTCTCGAAAATATACCCCCAAAGTCGGAAATTTCGCGAAAAACTGTTGTGTGAAATTTTTTGTTTACCATCCGATCAGGTTCAAACTAATTTTCAAACATCTATGTAAAAATTCAACCATAACTGCATACCAATATTCCAGAAAATTCACCACCCCCGTGGTAGTTGCCAGCGATTAGCTCCAAACTTATTTTCAAAGTTACACATAATAAAAAAGAAACAGCGTGACTCTCAAAATTTGGAAAATCTATCCACAAAGTCGGAAAATTCACGGAAAACTATTGTATGAAACTTTTTTGTTTATCATGCGATCCGATTCAAACTCATTTTCAAAGATCTATATAAAAATTCCACAATATATGAGTACCAATTTCTTGGAAAAACTGCCTAGGGGAAAAATGGTCGGAAAATTCTGCACGCGAGAAACTATTTTTTTTTATTCGATTGGCTTGAAAGTCGGCTTGCAAAAGTGACCGAACGGTCGGAAAATTCCTGCAAAACTCTGTATGCAAAACACTATTTTTCTGAGGTTTCGATGCAGCAATTGTAAATCTTTGCCTCCGCCCACTTGATGTGAGTCGGAGCATATCATAAAAAAGTTCTCCTAGTTTCGGTGGAGGCGATATTAGGATTAATCTGTTTTCTTCTTTTTCTCTCTTAATTATTATGTTGACAGCTAAATTTGTCAACTATATTAAATAAATACAAATACAAAAAAATACAACCGATTGACTTGAAACGCGGTTTGTTAGGAGAATACAAAATAATTTGAAATGTGATTTTGCAATGTGGGAAGTGGGTGGGAATTGGATAGGAAGTGGGTGGAATGGGGTGGTAAGTGGTTGGGAAGTGAATGGGAAGTGGGTGGGAATTGGAGGGAAAACCCAGCAGCCTATGAATGTTAAATTCGATTTCTGGGCTCTACGGGGGGACACAAATTTAAAAAAATATTTTCAAATTCGTTAAATATTTGACTCTTTACGATCAACTTTAAACTAGATCTTTAATTGATTCTTTACTCTTGAAGTCGCAGCGAAGCGCGACGGGGTTTATCCTAGTTTTAACATATTTAGCCCGTAGTTGACATTACTTTACATTTGTCCATTTCGATTACGTGTCACACGTTAGTGTCTCCGCCTCTCGGTCGGTTCGCGCGTAACAAGCCTTGGCTTGGTGTCGTATGGGCCACTTGAACGTACTGCGCATTGTACGTCAACGTCCATATAAAACAAATGGGCTTGATTTTGGTAGATTTAGAACGAATTATTATATATCCGACGAAGGATCACTCTTGCAAACCGATGCTACTACGGGCTAAGTAGGGAGCTCAACAGCAGAGACCTCAAGCGAAGAACAAAATTAGCCCTATACAAGTCGCTTATCATCCCAGTCCTGCAATACGGCGCAGAAGCATGGACAATGACAGCAGCGGATGAAGCGGCGATTGGTTTTTGAGCGAAAGATTCTTCGGATTTTTATGGACCTTTAAAAGTTGGCGATGATTTCCGCATTCGAAATAATGACGAACTGTATGAGCTCTATGGGGACACCTGTCTGGTCAAGCGCATAAAGCAACAGCGGCTGCGCTGGTTAGGACATGTCACCAGGATGGACGAAGAAGATCCAGTAAGGAAAGCTTATTATTCAAAGGCGGCTGACTATGGAGGAAGAGGCAAGCAGGGGAGACCTTGACTAAGATGGGATGACCAGGTGCGGGCAGACATTGCCAAGCTTGGTGTGACCAACTGGTGCCAGCTCGCACGGAACAGAAGCGACTGGAGAGCATTACTTGCAGAGGCTCAGACCGTCGAACGGTTGTAATGGCCAACAAAGAAGTAGAAGAAGAACGAATTATTTTCTGAGTGCATCTCAAAATCAATCACAGCTTAAAAAGTTAAATTATTTTTTTTAGGTCTTTTACATTGAGAATTATTCTTACTTGGATCAAGTACTGAAACTCTTGAATCAAAAATGTCGGGCTCAAAAATTCAGTCTTGGATCAAGAATTTCGCTATTGGATCAAGAATTTTCCGTCTTTCCGTGTTTTTTCTCTGAACACAAACAATCCGTTTTGAAAAACTAATATTTGTCTGACTTACACGTGCGGAGAAGTTAATTCGTATATCATCGGGATTGTGATCGCTGGCGGTGTGCAAGTGAGCATTGGCCTCTTTGCGGCCATTGAGTGGTCCAATGGCTGCTATAATCGATACCGCACGATCAATGGGAATGGGTACATCATAGAGGGCTTCATTGGTTTGCAGGAGACGCTTATAGCGAATGCTGGTAACGCCGTTTTTACGATCGCCGCTCACTAAACAGATTAGAGTAGAGTTGAAGAAAAGAGATTGGTCTTGTCTATCTGAAGTTGGCTTACCCACTATCACATCATTGCGGGCGCCCAAACGCTCATCTGGGCATGCACCACGCTGTCCATCGCATTGTGACAAATCCGAAATGAAATAATCCTCGGCACGGAATACTCTTGCATTTGTGTCATAGAAGGCAACCACCACATCAGACTGGGCCATTTGAGCACGTCCATTGACACCCGACAAACCAAAGGCCATATACTGATCCTCTGTTATGCGACCAAAGAGCTCAATCTGCAGATATTCGCCTTGTAGCTCCCATTTGACTTGCAATTTGTTGGGCAGAATCTCGCGGCAATTGGAGTAGACAGGCCGCGGAGTGGTGGTGGTGGTCTGCAATGTAAAGAAATCATTTATTGGATCAAAATATTCCCTTAACAGTGCATGGGCAGGCATGAGGCTAAGTCTAGTACTCACGGGTGAATACCACCAGGGTGGCTAATGCGGCGCGCATAAGTTAAAGAAATATACAATTATGAGTCATGTGCGTATGAGCAAATGTGGTAAACAAGAGATGTCCATTTTGAAACCATTGAAGCGTTTGCTAGTCCACTCACCGTTATCTTTGTCTGTCCCAAAGCTGGCGGAACATCCAGATCCCTGGGTATATAAACATGTCCAAAATTATGCCTGTACTCCACACACCACACGGCCAGCCAATCAATATCGTAGACAGTCAAACTGCCCGGCAATTGAATCTCAATATCCTCGCCCTGATAACCACGCAATGGTTCCAAGGATCCCATTTCATTGGGCACCTGAAACGATACACCGGTTAAGCTCTCTATTAATTTTGACACTTGGTTTCCATACCTTAATACCCATTATGTTGGGCTCACTGCCGTTGCCCACCCAGAAATAGGCATCAGGTCCAGCGCCATCGTAGTGCAAGTTAGGTCTAATGGAAAAGATGGCGTCAATGTTTACTCAAATAGCTTTAAATCAAACCCACTTACATGTAGAATGTCTTGGCATCCAAAACGCTGATGTTGCTGGAGCGCAGTCCATGAGCCAAACGCTTAAACTCGGGCAGCACTCGCGGCTTGGGTACATCAATGCCAGGTGGTATGAAAACTTCGCCGAAATCAACCTGGAAAATTAACAAGCAAAGAGCGAATTCGATGATAGAAGTGAAATTGTCAGGAAGATCTTAAAAGGTTTCACAAGACTGTGTTGACTTAGGAATTACTTTTGCCCAGAGCGGCAACTGTGGAAGCTGACGTTATAGCACTTCCGACATGAGAAGGCAGCTGCTGAATTGAAACCTGGAGATTCTTTAATTTTAACAATAGACTACGTTAAGTTGAAAAGTTTTATAATGCTTGTCCCTACATATATACAGGTTGGTCCATCTTGTGTTTGGAATTTGAACTATTCGTAATTTGATTTTTAAAACAAAAAAAAAAAAATTTAATTAAATTAAATTCCAATTTTTAAATGGACCACCCTGTAGATCGTATTGAATCAGTTCAGAATCAATTCTTGCTTTTTGCGCTACGTGGGTTAAATTGGGACCCTAATCTTCGTTTCCCAACGTACACACAAAAAAATCTGGTTGGTAAAATTAACTACGCTGATAGTAACATTTTTCCAAATTTGTTATGCATGTGGTTTAGGTGTTGTTTTGTAACTGTGCTAACAGTAAAATCTACTGAAGAAATTTGTAAGCTTCACGGGTTTATTTTAGCACGAGTTTTGTTGTTGCATTTAACAACTGTACTCTTAGTAAAATTAACTACAAATAGTAGTAGTAGTAGTAGTATTGATTTATTCATAAATTTTTATAATTTGTGTTAACAAAAAAAAACAAATGCACATAGTGACTTTATTATAAATAAATGCTGGTATCCTTCTGAGCATGGCAATTGAGGCCGTTAGCCCATACTTCCCTTAAGTGGTCCACAATACTCCATTTCCAGTTACTACACTTGACTTCCCCGGTCGTCCCGAGATATCAAATCGTTCACCGGTAATAGTGCGTAAGAGAACCACTCGCAGGGAAATAACTTCATTGATTAACATTAACAGTAATTCGAAAATAAACATTATAATACATAAGTTGAGGTTACAAAATATTCATTAATTGACATTTAACATTATAAAATTCTCTACAAATAAAATTGATACTCCTGTTTAGAAATCCCCTAAAAACTCCTGCCTATATTTTGTGGCCTCCCTCAGATATGAGGTTAGAGAGGGCCAATTGGAACCGTTCATTAGGTCAAGCATTTCCCTTCTCTCTAGAGTCCATTTGTCGAAGTGCAGTAAACGGAGCTCACCTAGTATTGGACATCGCGCCATGAAATGTGCAACATCTTCTCTTTCATCCATATTGCATAGGGTGCATCGGCTTTCCGTCGTTCTGTGCGGCATATAATTTAGTCTGAGCACTTCAGTTCTTGCACGAAAAATAAGCGATATTGCATATGTGTCCACATCATCCCTAAAATAGTTTCTTTCACCTAATTTGTACTCTAGGCGCTTATATGTGCATCGAGTATTACTCTGCCTCGCCTGCCGCTCGAACTCATTTTTTTCTCCATCGTCAATCTTCTGTAACAGTTCCATTTGCCGCGCATCCCAAGTTCTGCTGTCATTTGTACATGTATTTATGTTGTGGTCTCCAGCCATACTATCCCATTCATGGAAGAATTGTGATCGGTCTATCAAAAGTTGTTCAACTATTATTTTTGGGAGCCGTGAAGAGTCCATCTGCATAGCTTTGCCTATATATTTAAAGTGCAGCTGAAGGGTGTATTGGAACAGTGTAGGCAGGCCCGTTTCAATGTACAATGCGTAGCTCGGAGTGTTTACAGGCAGATAAAAGATCTTTTTAATGTAGAAACGAAGCAATCGCTCTACATCCTCGAATCGGCAAAATCCCCAGACTGGGGCCGCATAACACATAATTGCCCTGGATGTTGCTAGAAACAGTTTATATTTGGTGCTGTTGTTGACTTTCTTCTTCCCAAGCAGATGTTTCCAGGTGCTATTAATAGCGACTTTGGCGTCTGTCAATTTCTGTGCCAAATGTTTCTTAAATGACATATTGGATGTCAGTAGCACGCCTAGGTATTTGTACTCATTTACTGTTTCTAGCAATACCCCATCTAGTGTCCATTCATCAGCTCTGGCTCTTCGTCCTCTTCCATCCTTTACTATCATTATTTTCGACTACAAATATTTTTTGTCTAATTTTTCTTTGTTTTAATAAGTTACTGCTACTACAGTAACTTTACCATCAAATTATTAATACTTATACTTTGTTTTTGCAGCATTTAACTGTACCCACAAGTTAATCAAACCGCACATATGGTATAACTTTTTGAATGTATTTGATGCAACGAATAACTGTTCTGACGCCAAATCTAACCGCGAAAATTGTTGACTTAGCAAATTTCAGTTGTTCTTATATAGAGCACTTGAACGGAATTTGAACTTGAGAATTACTAGAACTACTAGTTAATACAAGTTATATGTTAGAGGCGTTGCTTTTAACGTGCTTCCAATCGTGTTGAGACCAATGGCCCCGAGATCGAATCCCCACAGAGTAAGTAGAAATTTTTAAAATTTAATAAATATTTGTTTAATTCGAACAATTGTTTCAGAACGAAAATTGGTGGGTGGGAGTAGCGGGGCAACTTGTGACTGCTAAAATAGTATCCCACCCTACTGATGGTACAGTTGTGTAACAGCTGTCAAATTACCAATTGTATGGTAAAATTACTGTGAACTCAGTAAGAAAAGTACTTACTGTAAACATCGGTAAGTATTACTAATCATGTCGGTTGGCGCATTTTTAAACGAGATTTTCGGTTAGATTTACTATAGCAATAGTTCCCCTTACGTAAAGGTTTACGAGAAAGTTACTCTACAATTTGCTTTATTTTACCAACTTTGTGGGTTGGCGCATTTCCAACCCTCCAAAAGACTCTTGCTTATCGACCATCCTTCGTTAGCTAACCGAAGAACAGTATTAGGTGTTTCATTTCTTTATAAGCTAATTATCGGTAATGTAGAATCTTCTGAACTTTTAGGTCGCCTTATAATCATTGAAAACTTTTATTTCCTACAGTTTACGAGTTGCAAGGATATATAAACTTTGGTCGAGCCGACGTTGGCTTTCCTCTATTTTTGGAAATAATTTACATATATATTTTTTGGGATACGAAGGACAATATCGACCACTATTTATGTAGAACAGAGCCTGAAGTCGCAACTTTAACGGCAGTTTCGTTTCATTTTGGTTCTATGGTTACAAAAAAAAGAGATCTCGCGAATTCGTTCTCAAAAAAAAAAAATAAAAAACCTGTCATGATCCTTTTGGTTTACGGTTTAGATTAAGGTTCCGGGTCGATTCTTAAGAAATAACTATTTAAATACATTCTGAAAACGAAATTCCAGTAATTAAATCTGAACTTTAAGCTTAGGATCGGCATGGACAGGTTAAAAAATGTTGCTTGGGATCGGTAGAGTTCGGGTTTGAATGAAAATTGCGTGCTCGGATTTGGGGCGGAATAGAACAGAATTTCTAAGTGATGCAAATAAATTTTTAAACTACAATTTGTGGTGTTGATTGTTTGATTACACAAAAAAATGCATTATAGTTTTTTGGCTTATAATAATTTTACATTTGACATTATACATGACATGTCGATAATGTTATCTACATTTTACATTATTCTCTAAATGGGCAAACAACATTTGTTGTTGTATACCCAAACATTTGTACATAATATGTGTGTGTTTATGTATGCATTCGTGTGGCCCCCAAAAAAGTGGACCTGCGCGCGCAGAACTCCACAAACAAGCAACTTACCCCAATCTAGCCGCTGCCTGTGTGTGTGTGTGCGTGGCAGTCAGCCCCCAAGAAGTTTTTTGGCTGTCAGTCAATGGAAGGAAACGTAGCAAACATACACACAGACACACACACCGCAAAGACAATTGACACCCTGTATACTATACGTATACATAATCTGCTACTGTATGTGGGGCCTGTGTCTGCGTGTGTGTGTGTGTGTGTCTGTATTTATATGCAACCACTTGAGTTAATCAAAAATGTCTGCTGTAATTTATTTTACTACGGCCGCCATCTTTTATTCGACCACACAACGAACGCGCCCCCCCGTCCATCAACCTTTTCTGCATTTTGCAGCTTTCATTTGAAATGCATATTTTCATTTTTGAAAGTAAAACTAGATTAGTTTTCAACTTTGTTTAGATCGTAGTTAAGAGGTAAAAATGTAATTAAACTCTTTGAATAAACCCAAACTTTCCACATTAAAACTCATCATTATCCATGGTTAGTAAAGAATAGAAAGATTGTTGGGAAAAACTGCAGTTAAATTATTAAAAATGTAATTACAAAACGGCTTGTGCTCTGGCTAAGTACACACCATAAATCTGCAAAGGATGGCGCGTGCCGCCTGCCAAGAAACCCTGCAACTTAAAAGAACCAAAGACTTACCGTAAAGCGTCTGCACCACACTGACAGCCATCGAATGTCCTTAATCCTTTTGCCCATGGGTAAACGCAGTATGATGTCCGTATTGTTGTGCGCCTGCAGTATGGGTGGATCACTGCGGGGGATAGGCAAAAAGAGGGCAAGGCATAAGTAAAACACGCTCCGTTTTCAATTTTGTGGTCACCCAACAAAGCAAATTCAAGCGAACTGAGGGCCATAGAAATTGGCCTTTGTTTTCATTATTGATGCTGGTCGAAGAAAATTTGCAATGAAATATAAAAGAAGTATTTTAAACAGAATCGACTCGACTGGCTTAATTAGTAGAATATTTACTAAGCTGGGCTTTATAATCATGCAAATCGTGGTAGCAATCCGGCCCAGAACTGTCCTGCATTCAACTCTGCTGTCAGAGTAAAAAGGTTATTCCCTTATTCTACAATTCTATATCGGTTCTATTCTTGATTTTGTCGTGTTCAAAAATAAGTAAGAAAGTTGGTCTAGACCGACTATTACTATTAGAATTAATATTTCATTAGAAACAAAAAAGTGGAGCTTATTTGACAATGGCCTATCTATCTAATCTTCATCCAGCAAAATTCGCGATTTTCTGACCTATGGATTTTCACCATCCGTCTATTTAATTGATTTAATAATAATTTAAACTCATTATAAAAGCTTACAAATTTAGCGATTTTTTACCGTTTCATTGACACCTCCCATTTAGCCGTCTTCATGTCCATCAGAACTCATGTATGAATTTTCGCCAATTTCTAATATTATACATTTAAACTGATTGAAAGACACCTCTTATTTACCCGTCTTCAATTGCCAACCATTGTATCTTCGCTATAAACTAAACTCAGTATAAAATTTTCTTGGTACACTTCTTACTTTAACGTCTATTTACCCATCTTCATGACAATCGAACCCCTTTTTGGATAATAAGCAATTTTCGCGATTGTAATATGTAAACCCTCTCCTAGCCTCTCTGTAATTGCCAATTATTAAATCTTCTTGATAGTTTGAACTATTCATACAATTTTGCAATTTTCACAATTCAATTTACCCGTATTTTTTGACTGTTCGATTTAACCATTTACGCGTCTACAATTGCAACCTAACAAATCGTTATCTTTATTTTTTGTCCCGTTTAGTAAACAATCAGGTATACTATTGCTATATATCAAATCTTTAAGGTAATCTGAACTTATTATACAATTTTGCAAATTTCGCGTTTATTTGCTTTTATGACAGTTTTTTTTAAAGAAAGAAAAATTTATCGAGGGGGCCCCCCCGCCCCGCGGCCCGCGGGCACCCAGGGTAAACGCGTTTATTCTACACCTCCTCCGGACATTTGAGCCGTTTTCTTGATTAAACTAAACTCAAATGAGAATTTTGAAAATTTCGCGATTTTTTGGCCCATTATTTGCAAAATTTCGCAATATATTTTGGACTTTTCTTACCAAATGAAAATTTGGCAAATTTCGCGGTTTTTGATCTACACTAATATGAGTATTCAATTGTCATTTATTCAATCCTTATAATAACCTTAGGTCTTATGAAAATGTTTAACATTGTTTTTGACATTTTTAAAAATTTCGCGGTTTTTTGAACCGTTTAATTAAAGTTATATAGCCTATGTTGACCCCAGGTAACCAATTACCAGCTTACCAAGTCCATGCCCCAAAGTTATCGCAATCGGAAATTTTGCTAATTTCTCATTCTTTCCCATTTCTTTAACTTGGAAACCTTCCAGGGCAAGGGTCCAACCATTCTCTAACACACTCATCACAATCGGATGAACAGTTTAGGTGAGCATAAGAGACAGACAAACATTCAGTTTTTTATATAAAGATATACAGAGCAAGCAACAATTCGTAAAAAAAAAAATTTCGTAGAACATACCGTCTTAAAAAAAAAAAGAAAGGTGTGAGTGTTGTTAATACTCACGAGGATTTGATGTGAAACATGAGGCTAAATTTAAGGGCTTTATTTCAAAATCACAAGCTATCTCAATGGTATATAAATCAGCAATGACAATCTTTCGAAAGAAAAAAACCAAAAGAGAGTTGAAATACCAACAACAAGATCACTTGCTGCTGTGTTCTTTATTTTTTAATCTCAATCTTGAATTAGCAAACAACATAAATAATTTAAAACCCTCTCTTTCCCCACTGTGTCCCCTCTTGGTCACCTACCTTTAACCCACTTACTCACTTAAGTCACTGTTTAGTCACTGTTTAGCCACTGTTTAGTAACGGCTTAGTCACTTTTTAGTCATTCATTAATTACTGTTAATTCACTATGTTGTCACTTTTAAATCACAGTTAAGTCACTATGTAGTCACTGTCAAGTCTCTGTCAAGTCACTGTTCATTCACTGTTAAGTCACAGCTCAGTCACTGTGTGGTCACTTTTAAATCACTGTGAAATCACTGTTTAATTAGTGTATAGTCACTATTTAGTCACTTTTTAGGTGACTACTTAGAAGGAGTAAAATAGTAAGAGTCTTTTACTCCTTCCCCCACCCTCTCGTTCATCATCTTCCCCGTTTGCGATGGTGCAAAAGGTACCCAGATAGATTCCCAAACAAAGCGAACAATAAAAGTTTATGCTTTTATTTGTGTTTCAGGACTGCAAAGCGGCTTTGAACCGAAACGATTCGATCCTGGAATTATGAAGCATTTTTCACAGCGATTTACCTCACAACCTCAAGACTATTAGAAGCACCCCTCAGTTTAATGTAAAACTTAAAAAACATTTACAAATCGACATTTAAATTTATCAACAAATTATATTAAATTATTTCTATTTAAAACTCCGACCACATAAAGTATATATATATATTCTTGATCAGCAGGACGAGCTTGAGTCGATTAAGCTTTATTCGTCTTCGTCTGGTCTGTTTCCTTTACGCGAACTAGTCCCCAGTTTTGGAGCTATTGAGGCTGAAACTTTGCACAGAATCTTCTTTTTACTGCACGCTGCTAATATCGGAACCGACCGATTCGATGACTACTTCTGTAGCTGATAGCTCTAACTCTCACCCCATCCTTCACATCCCATCTTAATTTCACACCCATTTCCCCACCCACCCACTTTCTCCCCCATCGCTCACCAACTCCACTTTCACAACCACTTACAACCCACTTTTCAGCCACTTCCAAAACAACTAACCACCCACATCCCACTCACATACCAACCACATTCCATTCACTTCCCAGTGGGCATCCCGGCGTTATATCCAACATCGGAAAATAAAAACACAAACAATTTTCATTTGACCCCAAAACCGAGTTTCAAAAATTTTCCGGGAATTTTCCCACCGTTAATCAAATTTTCCAACATCAGAAAATCGCATTTCAAACCAAATCGTATTCCATTCTTACAAACAGAATTTCAAGCCAATCGAATGAAAAATTATTTTTTTGTGCAGAATTTTCCGGCTATTTTCCTCTTCGAATTATGTCGAATTATTTCGCGTACTTTGCTTACAAACCAAGTTTCAAGTCCCATACAAACTTTTCCGACTCTTTTCCGACTTTTCCGGGTGGAATTTTCCAAAACCCCTTCTTAGTATGCACTTTCACCACAAATAGAATCACCTGTCCAAATTTCAGCTTTCTATCTCTTACCGTTTAGGCTGTGCGATGATTGCCAATCAGTTAGTCAGTCAGTCAGGACACTCTCTTTTATATTTATAGAGATTATAACCCCGTTTTTAGTTTTCATTTCACGCAACCTGGAGACGTGGAATCATGGCCGCCAGCACTGTGCCATTTTTTTGGACACCCACTTTGAAGGCCTAGAAATTTATAAACAGCCCTCGTATCGAATCAATAAAATTTTGTTTGTTTACTTTAATCTGTTTGTAATATAATAAAACAAAAACAGAATTGGAAAAACTCTTTGCGTTTTCAAATAAGATTAATTTTAAACAAGTAAGAGTGTTGCGGTCGAGTGCGCCGACAGCAAAATACCCTGTTCCAAGTAATGTGGTTCCTATAGCTTTGAAATCCTTTTTTTTAAATTTATTTGAATAAATGGGGAGGCGCACTTGATCTTTGATGTCTTTGCGCGGATCTTATAGTGGTATACAGAATAGACAACTATTGGGGCTTACTGAATATATATTAAGTCACTAGGTTCAATCTTAAAAATTGTAGCTCTGACAGTATTTCGCGGTTAGAAGAAGGAGGAGTAGGAATTTTCCAAATCCGGAGCAAACTTGATCTGGGTACAGTATACACCGACATACATGCAAAATTTGTGGCTCCACCTCTTATAGTCTGTGAGATCCACGCGTTTACAGACAGTTTTTCGCTGTTAAAAGATGGAGGAGGAGGAATTTTCCAAATCTGAAACAAACTCGATGTGGTTACAGTATACACCTACATACATGCCAAATTTGTGGCTCTATTTGTTACAGTCTCTCAGTCTCTGAGATCGACGCGTTCATACAGACAGACAGACGGACAGACAGACAGACAAATCGACTCAGCTGTTGATGCTGATAAAGAATATATTTTTTATGGGGTCGGAGGTGCTTCCTTCTGGCTGTTACATACATTTGCACAACTTCATGATCCCCTTTTTCCCATTTTTAATGAGAACAGGGTATAAAAAGGTCAAAAAAACAGCCTCGACATGGAGAATACCCCTTAATATGACTTCAATCTCACCTTTCGAAGATAGCTATTATAAAAGTTATCACCGAAATGTTTATGCTCACCAATGTCTTTGAATATTAAAACGACAACTTATAATATTTTAGCCTTTGAATTTTCTAAATCATCATGGCCCAAGTTTAAAGAGGCTTTTCCACACAATGAATTCGAAATATTTTTTTATATATTTAACAAGTTAATTGATTTTCCACTTAAATTGGGTATAACGTGCCGAACCAAGGGTTCGGCAAAAAATAACTCTCGAACCATATAATTTCGACCTTAACCATTGGTAAATTGGGCTCCTATGTTCTGAACGTTATCCCTAACAGTACATACAACCTGCAGCGATTCCATTCAACTCTCTCTCTTAGGATGCTTCAAAAAATAGAAAAAGTTTATTCTCTACCACCAAAGTCGGGTTGATGGAACAGCATACGAACATTTTATAGAATGCCGACGGAGAATTACTAAAAGAGCTAGAGGGTGCCCCATAAAAATCTAATTAAATTCCAAATTTAATAGACACGAAATATAAGTTTGCTGGAGAAATATAGACTTACATCCTTTATGAGCGCTCCTTCAATAATTAGCTAGCAGATTGTGTAGATGCAATGGACAAGATGATACCATTTATATAGTCTGACTATAATCTGACAGCAACAGATTCGTTCTGCATTCTTTGTGGACTTCAAAGCTGCTTTTAACAAGCTGCCACTCCAGCTTTCCAGCTATGAAAATCAACCATTTTTAAAGTTCACTTCTAATTCCCCCTCCCACTTCTCTCCTATCAAGCTAATCCATCTAAATCTACAAATGGATCCCTACACTAATTGGAAAAACCTCAATTAAAAGCAAAAGCTGCACCATACACACATGGAATAGGCCAGAGGAGGGAAGGGGACATTGTCATGCATCTGCGTGAGCCATAAATCTTCTTATATCAACTTCATAAATAATCTGCAAATGAAAAGGTTTTTTTTAAACTTTCGGTTAGGTTGCTGTAGTGTTAACCACTGAATACACTACAGAGTCACATCTATGAGTTAGTCTCCATTACACTACTGAAGTTAATTGGCTGCGGATTCTGTTGACCTTGGTGCGGTTTGGCACTGGGCGTCAATGAGAATCCTGACCTCATGGACATCGTTGCGTTTTCTACTTGGCTTCGCTTTAAACGTAATAACATCACTTACGCCCTACAAGTATGTGTGAAAGTACAAATTGGAGGGATTCTGTGACCCAAGAGCCTGGAGGGCAATCATGTAGAAAGCGTAATACTTGAGTTGTGTTTGTGAATGCTGCTCTTCGTATAGTTTCTGGTACATTTGCCCGCAGTTTTTTATACCCGTTACTCGTAGTAAAGTGTATACTAAAGTCGTGCAAATGTATGTAACTGGCAGAGGAATCATTTCCGACCATATAAAGTATATATATTCTTGATCTGATCAATAGCCGAGACGATATAGACTTGTCCGTCTGTCCGTCTGTCTGTCTGTCTGTATGAACACCTAGATCTCAGAGATGGTAAGAGATAGAGGTTTGACATGTATGGGACAAATGCTTCTTTTATCTACACGCAGATCAAGTTTGCTTAAAATTATGGCCACGCCCCCTCCCGCCCCCGCAATTTGGAAAAAACGTTATATCTCCTACAGTTTAAAGATTGGGTTCGTACTAATGTTAGCAAAATTCGTTTATCCCAAAGAAATATAAAAGATTAAACGGTTCTCCATTCTAAGCGGTAAAATAACCTCTCATACTATAAAAATATTGTATTCTTTTTGGATGGTCACACTAAGGAACGCTGGGAACTACTGTTAAACATGTTTTTCATGAGTAACGGGTATGGTTAGAGCCGACTTTAACTTACAATTTTGGGTATCAAGGAAGGAGTCGTCCAAGCCCGACTATAACTGTCGAACAAGTTTATATATATCTGATTCACTTACGAAAAAGCCACATATTATAAAGTATATTGCTGTTGTTGCCAATAACGTGAAAAAAAAGCCACCCAGTATTATTGTTGGTTTTCCTTATAATTCCACTATCAATCGTCCGATCTCCTTTGACCGATCGATAAATACAAAACTGTGGCAGATATGAGGTTTTTCCAGATTGGGGACAGCAATTTATTCCAAAAAACACATGCTGAAGACAAGGGTTTGAACAACAAACATAAGCACCCAAAATTCGCTTCAAGCCAAGTCTTGATTGTGTTACCCGTTAAAGAGTCAGCTACTTACCACTTGTTGATTGGCTTCAAGTAGAAAAATTAGAGACCAAGTTGTAAAATGCTTGGCCAACAACTCAATTATAGAGATTCAATTTCATCAAAACCTAAAATATCGTTTGTAAATTGCATAAGAGTTTGATAGCGTACAGCATTGACCTAAAGATGAGGCCTGTTCTGTTTCCGAGTCGAATGATCTGGAATTGGTGAGAGTTGTGATTTCTAAGAAACGATTTAAGAATTCGTTCAGGCACGTGTTTTTGCATCAGGATCGAAGGTTAATAGACTTTGGAGTTAAAGGTCGAAAAAACACAGTCGGTTTTTGGGAAGCGAGAACATTAAGCAAATTCCGATTCCGCATGATTTGATCGAATCGAAAACGGGAACAGGCTGAAAGATTTCATATTGGAATATTAATTAGGGAAATAAACTTAAGAAAATAATCGAATCTTTTAAGCCAGTTCAAGCCACACAAGTGCTCAGTAGTAAGTATTTTCCAAAATGAAATTTGTTTTTTAGACCTATCGTAATGTTATGGATCTTTAAAATTCCAGTATGTTAAGGTCAATTTGAGTTCTGTAAAATCTGTTTTATTCAAATCCACATATACAAATACAATGGAACTAACAAATGGAAATCCTCTCGAAATGAAGCAGTCTTAAAGATCTCATTATGTTATCGAAGCAAATTTTAGAGTTTATTAAAATTGAACGTTTATTAAATTATAAATTAAAACCTAATTCTATATTCAAATAATATGGAAACTTGAATGAACGAAATTGGCCGCTCTTGATGAGCCTAATACCATGAAATGAACCACCAGGGGGTTCCGAGACTATGTAAAGAGCCACAAAACGAACCTTTTCATCTGAGGTTATATGGGTTCAAAATTTTTTTAATGTTTTATATGGACTTGTTCTCGTGGCAATAGACAGACGGATGCACAAAGCTCAATCGACTCGTATCGTCGATCAAGAATATATATTTAAAAGTGATCGAGGATGATTCCTTCTATGCTTTGCAGACTTCTGTGCAGAATTATAATATTCTTTCATTCAATTTATTTGATATATTCCAATGAACATTTACACACATACATGGCGCTACACTCTTACTGATGGGCACAAAGAAGAGCGAACGAGAAGAGTGAATGCAGCTAACCAAAATCTTTACCCTCCTCATCTTTCATATACATATGTGATATTACACTGGATGCTGGTTATTTTAGCGGATACAAAATTATCCGACTTCGGCAACATCTAATTCAGTATTTTCTGTAGCTTAAGTATGGGACGATATTAGCGAAACCACAAAAAGTTGCATCAATAGAAAGTCAAAGCGAACCGTTAGCCTTTGGTAACATGTATTCTACTCTGAATTCAATGTTAATTTGAAATCAAAAAACAACAATCAGCATTGACCAAACTTTAGTCTCACGGAGTTGAAATTTGAAGGAATAAGGTCTAATTTCGAATAATGCTCATATAAGTGCGAAATTATTTTGATCCGGATAAAGTATATCTTTATCTACCAGGCGAAGAAAAGGATTAAAAATTATAATTAGGTATGAAATCTACAATCAAAAATGTACAACCATAATTTGATTAAATTATCAGGGGAACGCAGTCAAAACCAAGTTGGTCGAAGATTTTCAACGGTTCTTATTTACAACAATCTGACATTTTTATTAAAAATATGTTTCTAAAACTAAAAATATGAAGCTTGGCAATTGTGACAATATAACAATATTTCCAGATCTTTTAAATTATCAAAAGATTTGCTATCAGTAGTACCACCCACTATAAATTATTGAGGTTCGTTTCCAGGAGTTGAATTTTTAATAAGTCCCCCGCTCTTGCAGCATGATTTGTCAAAAATCATATTTATACTAATAGCCGTACCGTAGCTAAAACACGAACAGTTAGGTTAATAACCATAATTAGTAACATCACCGATCGCACAACCGTAATAGCCGTAACCGGAAAAAAGCGATCGGACCAGCAGATAACCGTAACCCAGACCGTTAACGTCGTTCGGGTTTTGCACTCTCGCTCTTAAGTCTATAAAACCGAATTCCCAGCCTCTTACTAAGTGCGTTTCAACGGTGTAAGAAGCTTTAACTTTAAAAATAAACCGAACCTGAAGCTTTATAAAAGTTCGAGTTTCTCTGGAAGATCTCTTTAAATTTTGGAAGTTCTAGTATTTATCGATATTTCAGAATAAATGAATACGGTAATACAATACTAGAAAATAGGACTTAAAATCGCATTTAAGATTACTATATGAGTGTCAGCGTTAGAATATATTAAAGATAAGAACATGGACCCAGTTGCTTTTGGAGGCGAATACAGGATGGTTATTGTGCCATCTTGAGTACTTTCGATATTGCTCGTGGAAGATTAGTACCATCAGAACGAGAAAGCATCACATAGAAGATAGTGTTTAGCAGAATAACAAGGGAAGTACATTATCCATTGGGTTTTTTTCAACATATAGCATAAATTTACTCAATTGATATTTAAAATACTCACTCACATGAAAAATTTTGAACAGCTTTAAATAATCAGAACAATCTTGATCAGCAACCTTATTTATACGAAGTATTGTGCCTAATTAAACTTTTATCTGATTTGGTAAAGGGTCTTTAAGAAATGTAAATCTCACTTTGAAAATGTGTAGATTTTGTTTCAGAAAACTAAGTCTTTTATATCTTAAAGATATCTTTATTAAAAAATAGAATACGGCCGTAAAAATTGTCATCCTAAAATGTTCCATAAAAACTTTTCAGTTTTCTGAAGCTTTAAGAAATTGGCGATATATCGATGTTTTTCATAAATATATCAAATATTAAAAATTTTGATTTATGATACTATCGATATTGATCGCAGCCTTACTTCTTTTAGCTTTTTATATGGTTATAGTTATAGTAGGTTATAAAATATAGTAGAAATGTAAGCTCTGTTAAATAGAACTCATCGCAATTGTTTACAATTTTTTATTAAATGTTGGATTAATTTATCGAGATTTATCAAATGGAAGTTTACTCTTTGACATGTAGAAGGTAATCTTTAATTGACAATTACAAATCTGACAATCTGATCAACTGTCGTTTAGTATCCCTTTGTGCATTTTTTTGTTTCAGATATTTTGTTGAATGTTTGCCATTGTCCAATAAATCCATTGCAAGACAGCAAGCAGTCAAAGCAGTGATCCTCTGGAAAGTGCTCATCTGCCTTAACCAATACAATTATCATAGTTACTGTGTTATCAAGCTGCCCTCATATTTTGTTAATTTTAATAATCAGAAGGAAACATCATTCCCTTCACCATCCCTTCACCAGTAGCATTAGGATTATTATTAATCAACTTCAATTCTAAAGTATACTTAATCCGAGGAGGTTATTGGTCTGTAATCAAATGTCGTCATGGATATTCCATATATGTTTATATTATTCTTAAGGGTGTTTTTTGGATTTCGTGGCACTGGCACAAGGTTCCAGTCCGTCAATCTGTTTGTATGGTCGACAACTGCTCTAGTGGCAAGACCAACCACGTCATCCACATTGAACACGGCCAAACGCCCCAAGCGCTTGTTTAATTGCAACTCCACGAACAACTAATGAGCCAAAATGGTGAATGCCTCTGTGTCAACAGTGCATCAAAAGTATCTACGAGATACTCACTTTGATACCACACGCACAACCTGTCCTACGCCACCCTGGGAGAAGCCAGCCGTGTATAAAAGTGTTTCTCCAGAAATTTTGTTGCATTGAACTTCTTTGTTCCTGTTGCCGCATTGCAAATACACATAGACATCTTGTTACTTGTTGATTCTCCGATGCTCTGCTTGGGTTCGACATTTATTGATGCAGTTTGTCCATTCATCGGTGCATTTCGTTTGCTCTTTGTTTTACGCCACCGCAAACCTCTGTGCGCCTTTCACCCAATTAGTGTGAATTTGCAGGCTTTTAGTTTGCTGCAACAGACGCAAAGCTCAGACCCAATGCCTGTGTCTAACAGAACTAATGGGTTTAGGCCACATTCTGGTACCGTAAAAATGTGGGCAGACTTTCGTTCTACTTGTTGCTCGGTCCTTGGTGACCGCAAGCATTTTGCTTTATTGTCTGCGAACTGTCAACTCAACAGCATCCAACTTTCCCACCCACCGCAGGGGGAGGGAAGCAACCCAGCAAAGCCACCACCGAAAAATATTTTACAATTATTATGAATATTTAATGTGTGGGTGACGCCCGTCCATGTCATTGACAGCATGAGATGTCCAGTCATGACTACTCAATTAAATTTACGGTTAAAGTGCAGCGCAAAACGGGAGAAAAACTAAGTGTGGGTGAAGTGTGGAAGAGGCAACAGTGAGTCGACTTTGGGTTGCCGATACGGTATTTGGTCTCCGGTGCTCTCGAATTGTAAGGTTGTTAGCAAATTTCATTAAATTAAAAACCTCTAGAGAAATATTAAGACTTAAATCTATTTTTTTTTTAGCCTGGATAATACCCTGATAAACTATTTTACAAGTGAGTCAGAATTATTTAAGCCATCTAAAACAAAGCTCTGTATTTTGCGATAGGTTGCTCTTCATCAACTAGGTTTAGGTGTTTTGGCTCACTCGGCACTGAACCCGTACCCGAATCCCCTCTCTCTGTTCACAAAAGGTTCGGTTGAAAAATGACTTCAGCGATTTTAAATTCATATGCAAGTTTTAACCTTTCTATAGTATAGATGGAAGGTGATTGATAGCGTCCAGAAAGTAAATTGGACGCATCCTCCACGAAAACCATAGATCAGAATAGATATATGAAATTGTCCAACGATGTTGTAGGCCAAACCGGTTTAAACAACAGTTCTTGAATTGCCTGGCTGCTCTTGGACCAAATTCGGCAATTGGGTTTTGTTGACGTTTTGCAGCTGGTGTCTCAAACGGGGTTCGACCCTGATATCAGATGAAAGGCACAGGCACACTCTCTTTTCCCGAGAATCTTGCAATCTTATAAAAACCAGATTGAGATACCCAAATGAGCCTAGAAATCTTAAGAAAAAATTTATCATCTCATATGATCAAATTTTCAACTTTATGATATATGTATATATATTTTTTAAGAAAGTAAAATAAAAATAAGAAATTAAATACGACTCCTTCTACCAGAATTGAACCACCACATTTTCGTCCAATGGACTTGGCATCCACTTGGTTCTAAACTATTGGTCGTAAATTTTTTGTGCAACTTTACAGTATAAGAAATCAAGTCTCAGCGTTACTGGGAAAACATCGTCGTGCTGAGTTCTGCGACTGGCAACTCTAAAAAATGACGGCCAACAGCGGTGCGAGTAAATAGCCTATGCTGTATAGTTAATCACCAGAGGTACTCAGCTCAAGTCCCAGTACCAGCGGATATAGATATTAAGTTACAAGTTATTAGTTATACTTCGATAGCGCTTTTTTCTTCTTTTACAAAGCCGATTTTTTTAAGATTTAGATCTCTTATTAGATCGTTAAGTCCACTTTGGCAGTTTTAGATAGTTTGTATTTCTAGATAGTGTTTCGATAGTTTTCAAAGTCATCGGCTGATTCAGAATCGGACCATAATTGTTTTACAACGGAGTTAACTAGTGTCTTTGCTGAACTGTAAGCTTTTCAACAAATTCAAGCCATTTGCACACATGGAGGAACAAATGGACCATAGAAAATTTTAAATCGCTTGAACGGTATAACTGGAAATTGCTAATTTTAGATAAATACTAATAAAAATTTCTAGCACTTTTGCAAATCGATTCATAATTAACTATCTCAGAAGGTGAAAATCATCTATCTAAAAACCGTGGGAGATATGATGGTTGCAATTTTTCAATTGACGTTTTTTCAAACATACCTTCGGTACAAGTAAAAAAAATGATATTGTTTTTATCTTAAAGGTGAGTATAAGTGATCTTAATTCGAGATTGATTGGTAAATTATTTTGATAAAATTATCTTTTTGTGTTAGATTATCTCGTCTTGTTCGAATTCTGACACCGTTTTTCTTTGATTCAAGATTATAATCTTGATTTTAGATTGATTTTTTTCAGCCTACGAAGATTTGGCACTGAAAACTTGAAATAAAGTAAGTTTCGACCGATACAATTTCTTGTTTTATTAAACAGCCGCTACCCGCTTATTATCTCAGAGATCTGTTTGTTTATATGGATTTGACATGCTGTTGGTGTATATGCATTTCATAAGCGTATATTATTTGATCAAACATTCCCTTTGTTTTATTTAGTTAATCAACTAGAATGATTCATTTATTAATTTGGATGGATAAAACACATTGTGAAACATATTCCTTTTTTGATGACAACTCAAAATGTTACTTATAATTTTTTGTAGACAAGAAAACAAGTTGTTTGGGGAGACGGACATAGTGGACATAGTCAAAAAAATAACTCAGAGTATATAAAAATGACAAAGAACTAAAATGACATCGAACAGCTGACTAATATCTGAGTGAAATGTTGACGATGCAGCAAAAGTGAGCTTCTATGTTAGAATTTCTTTGAAATAAGTCAACTAAATTAAAACAAATTGCCATAGGAGAATTTGATTTGTATAAAGATAAATTACTCTACCACAACTTATTTGAAAAAAAGCTGGCAAGAAAAGTTTGATTTTTTCTTAACCATAATCAGAGATGATGATGTAAAATTAACTGAACTCTTATCAATATTTTCATTTAATAAAAGTTGTGTTCAGCAGTTCATTGCCTCAAGAACTTAATTAAAAATTCTCAAAATAAATACATCAATGTCTTCGATTTAACAATTGGATGATTAACAATTAAAAGAGTTTTCACATTAGCGAAATCACAGTTAATAATGTTATTTAAAACGAGAGCGTAAGTTAAAGTCGGCTCTAACCGACATCGATATACCGTTACTCATGAAAAAACATGATTAACAGTGTTCCCCTCACGTTCCCTAGTGTGACCCTCCAAAAGTATGCAACATTTTTTTAGGTTGGGTGGGGTGGTAGCGGGGGAGGGCTTGGTTCACTTTTTTGCTTCTAACTTGAGAACCGTTCATCCGATCTTTATCATTTCTTCGGCAAATCGATTTATTTTTCTAATTACTAACTATCTCTAAAGGTACGAATCGTCTATCTTTAAAACTGTAGGAGATATAACGTTTTTTCCAAATTGCGGGGGCGGGAGGGGCGTGGCCAAAATTTGAAACAAACTTGATCTGCGTGCAGACAAAAGAAGCATTTGTCCTATACATGCCAAACCTCTATCTCTTACCATCTCTGAGATCTAGGTGTTCATACAGACAGACGGACGGACGGACGGACGGACGGACGGACGGACGGACAGACGGACAAGGCTAAATCGTTTCGGCTGTTGATGCTGATCAAGAATATATATACTTTATATGGTCGGAAATGATTCCTTCTGCCTGTTACATACATTTGCAACGATGCTTTAGTATAACCCTTTTTTACTCTACGGGGGGGGGAGATAACGGGTATAAAAATTTATTACTTAATGTCGGGACGGCGCGAACGCCATTCCCGGCTACCAAAAATTACACGCACGAGTTATTCACTTAGGAATAATCGCAGAGGTCAACCCAGCCGAAGGTGCAATGGCCAGAATCTCACTCCGGAGGAACCGCCTTCATGATCACGGTTAACCTCTACGCCAGGTAAGTATGCTTTCCTCTGCTCAGCCAAGGGGTTTCCATGTCTGAACTGTTTAAAGCAGTTGGGAATTATAAGGCCACCTTTTGCAATTAGTCGTCATCACAGTAGGCTGTCTTTTGTTTAAGGGCTGTTTAGATTTCTTACCTGAAATGCTTCAAATATTTATCATCAGGTTGCAAAATAGCTGGACAAATGCGAATTTATTTAATGTAAATACAAAGACGAAGCATAATAAAAAAAAGTGCAAAAAAAAAGTGTAATATAAAAATGATTAAATTGAATGTTTGTCAGCCTCAAATCGCAAGTTAGATAATCAAATTTTTAAAGTGAACCCTAAAGGGTCAAAGTAAGTAAGGAAAAATGCATTTTTTGAATCAAACTTAGAATGAACTTTAATCAAATATATAATTTCCATTTTGTTCGATAACCTTTTGCCATCTTCCCGGCAAATTTTGTATTCCACGCTCATAGAACTTCTGGCCTTTATCTGCAAAAAACTGAACCAAGTGCGATTTTATAGCCTCATCATTGCCGAAAGTTTTACCATTTAAGGAGTTCTGCAAAGATCGAAATAAATGGTAGTCTGATGGTGCAAGGTCAGGGCTATATGGTGGATGCATCAAAACTTCCCAGCCAAGCTGTCCCAGTTTTGGCCGGGTCATCAAAGATGTGTGTGGTCTGGCGTTGTCATGATGGAAAATGACACCTTTACGATTGATCAATTCTGGCCGTTTCTCATTGATGGCTGCATTCAATTTGTCGAGTTGTTGACAGTAAACATCCGAATTAATCGTTTGGTTCCTTGGAAGCAGCTCAAAATATACCACACCTTCCAATCCCACCAAACAGACAGCATAACCTTCTTTTGGTGGATATCAGCCTATGAAGTGGTTTGAGCTGGTTCACCATGCTTGGACCATGATCGTTTTCGATTAACGTTATTGTAAACAATCCATTTTTCATCTCCAGTTATGATTCACTTTAAAAATGGATCGAATTCATTGCGTTTAAGATGCATATCACAAACGTTGATTCGGTTTGTTAAATGAATTTCTTTCAATTCATGTGGTACCCAAATATCAAGCTTTTCACCAGTCCAAGACTTTGTATGTGATAATGAACGGTTGATTTTGGTATATTTAACTTCTCTCTCTATCTCACGCTCAGTTACATGACGATCAATTCGATTAATGCTTTGATTTGGTCATCATCAACTTCATTTGGCCGACCTGAACGTGGCTCATCTTTAAGTGAAAAATCTCCAGAACGGAATTTGCGAAACCAATTTTGACACTGTCTTTCTTTTAAGGCTTTATCACCATACACATCACGTAACTTTTTAGCAACTCTCTCTGCGTTTTTCCTTTACGGAAATAATAAAGTAAAATATGACGAAAATGCTCTTTTGTGGACTCCATATTAAAAAGGGCGCCAATCAAACAAATGTAAACAAAATTACGCGCACTTTTTTTTCTAAAGCAAGCTAATAGTGACAGCTAATAACTGACAAAAGAAAGAACGCAATTACAGAGTCACAAGCAGTTAAAAAAATTATAAAATTAAAAACTATAATTTGATGGTTTTGTCTGTTCGCGTTGGACCGCCCACCTAAAATTTTTCCTAAATTTCCCCTAACTTGAAACCAATTACCTGAAAATTAAAAAAAAACTCGAAGATATGATTCGTAACGAAAAATTCAATAACATAAATACACTAAAATAGCCTTGACCTAAACATTCTAAACCCAAAACTCGTTGTCTCAAGAATTGAAATAAAAACATTATCGTTTTTGGAATCACCAAGACTTTCGAAAGTTGAGCCTTGATATTATTTCTTTATCTCATACCTAACTTACATCTTGAATAAGGTCAGAACGGTGCAGAACTATAAATGCAAACATTTGGTAAAATGAGCCAGTCAATTCTAATACTCTGGTTCCCAAAATATTGCAATTTTAAAAAAGGATATAAAGCTTTTCACAAGCGCGAAACCAACTATATAGAGCGATAGAAAATCTCATGTCTGGAAACGTTGCTTTCAAGTCTTTGTTTGAAAAGAATGAAATAAGTTGAACAAAAAGAAAAACCTCCCGAAAGAAGTTATTAAAGTTGTAAGAGGAATTCACTTCAATCAAACTACCAATTTTTGTATATTGACATAAAATATAATAGTTGAAATGATTGAAGGTGCGTATTTTGCTATTAATAATCTGCACGTTTAATTGTTGTCGACTTTTGCAGATGTATGTCCACCAAACCAGCTTGATTTCGCAATGGATGAGTGACTTTATGGACGATGTCGCTTGCATATATTCTTGCCGTCGAGGAGGTATCTCTAACGTGCCCAAAACCATTAGTTGGCGAAATAACATCCTCACCTCATATGATGAGCGTCGTTTTAAGCAAATTTTGCGCTCGGAACCAATTCGGAATATTATTGGAATTGATAAGGGAAGAAGTTTTTGCAACAAGTGGATTCAAAAATCAAATGCCAATTGATTTACAGCTCGCCATAGTGTTGATTTGTGTGGGCTCTTCTGGAGGCAGTGCATCTGTTCGAAAAATAGTTACAATATTTGGAATCGCTGATGGTGGAACTTTAACCAGGATTACGAAAAGGATATTTACAGCATTTTTGCGGCTTATGTCGCAGTATATACATTGGCCCAATGAAGCTGAGCGTCAGCAACTTGTGAATTGGACTTTTCATGAGTTGCCCCACTGTATGGCGTTCATCGACGGAAGCGAGATCAAGCTATGTGAAAAACCTGCTAAAAACCATGAAGTTTATTTACTCGCCAACGTATCTATTTAGTAAAACTGCAATTTGTATGTGACCACAAACTACGCATACGAAATGCCGTAGTATGAGTCCGGGCAGTTATCACAACTTAAAAGTTTGTAATAACAGCTTACTTGGTAGACACTCTCAGCGTTTTCTTAGGAGTCGGTTGCGGTCCACAGAATTAAAACAATTATTCTAGACAAAATATGGGCACACTGTTTGGGCACAAGTAGCCGACTTTTCGTAGTCAGGGTCTGGGTCGAGCAAGCTGTGCACAATTTGTTCAAGGTAAATTGTTGTTGGAGTTACACTTTTCCCCAAGTGCCTATGCGCTTAACAAAGTGAACACCCTAAATATCATCAAAAAAAAAAGGGTTTTTAAACCCGTTCTGCAAATGTAAATGTAACAGGCAGAAGGAATCATTTCCGACCATATAAAGTATATATATTCTTGATCAGCATCAACAGCCGAGTCGATTTAGCCTTGTCCGTCTGTCCGTCCGTCCGTCCGTCCGTCCGTCCGTCCGTCCGTCTGTCTGTTGAACACCTAGATCTCAGAGATGGTAAGAGATAGAGGTTTGACATGTATGGGACAAATGCTTCTTTTATCTGCACGCAGATCAAGTTTATTTCAAATTTTGGCCACGCCCCCTCCCGCCCCCGCAATTTGGAAAAAACGTTATATCTCCTACAGTTTTAAAGATAGAGGATTCGTACCTTCTAGAGATAGTTAGTAATTAGCAAAATGAATCGATTTGCCAAAGGAATGATAAAGATCGGATGAGCGGTTCTCAAGTTATAAGCAAAAAAGTGAACCAAGCCCTCCCCGCTACCACCTAAAAAAATGTTGCATACTTTTTGGATGGTCACACTAAGGTACGCGGGAACACTGTTAAACATGTTTTTTTTCATGAGTAACGTGTATCAGGCGGTTAGAGCCCAATTTAACCTACCCTCCCCTTTTAAAATTTTAAAATTAAAAAATATAAAGAAATAAATGGAATTATTGTTGGTATGGGGGCGGAAGAAAACATGTCAAGAACATTTGTAAATTTGGGGTTACTGTATTTTTTAAGGTATGAAAAAAACTGCTTTTTTCCCAAAGTGCACTGGGTAGCACTTTCCGCATGGTGATGAGCAGCACTACATGAAGTTCGTTTGGCACAATATTTAAAACTTTTCAGTTATTTACAAACTTTGGCAGTTACAGAGAATTTTACAGTCCGCGAAAGGAAATTCTCTGAAAATCATCGAATTATTAAAATTTGTTTGAAAATTTATTACTGAGGGGACTATCACTCGGAACCCATCGACTGAACACCATTTGGAATTCCGTCTCAACGCGCATAAGGCAACGCGTCTAAGATATTTATTATATTGAATCTGCCAAAAAAATACACAAATGACTTCTTGCACATCGTATAATTGAGACCACTTGTAATTCTCAAGTTCGAGTTCTGTCCATGATTAATATAAAAAGGGCAAATGAAACCATACCTTAAAAGCATAACAAGGACGCGGTATACTTAAAAATTGTCCACAGTATTTGCATATTGCCTACTTTTGAGCGCGCTAAAGCAAATGACAGCAACAGGCATAACCACTTGATGGCTAATGGGTGATGCCAGCCCTGAAAGTTCCAAACAACATTTTTTCGCTTTTGGTGCTTAATCAAGTTAAAGTCATTTGCCATATCAGATGATGGGCAAAACAGAATTTCGTGTTGCGTGTTCGTTGTCAACGTTGATTAACACAATGACGGATTGGGCACGGGAATGGGAATGGGAACGAGAATGGGCTGGCTGTCGTTCGTTTACAAACTAAAACTTCGTTTTGCCATTTTGTATGCAACACATTTTAATGAAATCTGCATAAATCAGCATTAAGCCAAAAGGCTGACGCACGGGGGAGATGCAAATGAGCAACAGCAAAAGCCGGCAGCGACGGCGTCAGCGTCACCGTCACCGTCATGGTAACGGGCGTTAATAAGCACAGCGTCGCTTTTATGCTTCTCAAAAAATTCTAATTTAATTACTTATGCTCGATGCATCTATTGTGACACACAGCTAGCAGCGGGAGCAGCAGCCCACCCACATCCATCCATGAGGCAAAGCGAGCGTGAACACACAAAGAAGTGAGCAGTGAAGGGCCAGAGCTGTGAGGAGCAGCTGAAGGATTGGCAGCCCTTCAACGAAGCAAGCCAGAAACAGTTGGGATAATTAAACTTGATTGGCATGCCCGAGAAGCTTAGCGAGTAGATAACTGAGTCGCTGTCACTTGCCATTCAGCAGAACCAATGCCACACTTGAAGCTCAAACTGCACTCGGAGAAAAATGAATGGTAAGTCCGATAGTGACAAAGAATTGGGGACCTAAGAATGATTTATATTTAATTTAACTGCATTCAAGAACAAACCCTGCTTAAAATTTTTGTCATTAACCGAGTGTGGAATGGGTTAGGAAGGTGAGGACAGGTTGCCAATCAGTTGCATTTATCAATTATCGTACAGCAGCGTCAACTATCAACTATCTCAGACATAATAAACGCGCGCACAATTTGCTGGCTCTCAAATTGCCACATAATACAGCAATCATCATCATCATCATCATATCATCATCATCGTGTTGCCCAAACCCGAGAAGGTGCACTCGGTAATGTGCCAGGCAGGGGTAATGTGTCTGAAAGCGTAAAAGCGTGCAATCGCTATGGCGTTCCGGGCTACCACCCCAGATTCAAATTCAAATACCGCACACAATGTTGTTGTCGCCATACGTAGGCATGGGGCAAGTGGGGGGAAGGAGAACGTTGTACATTGAACTAATAAAGCACGGCACGTGGCATCAACAATGAAACGCATTAAAGTCGATTACAATATGAAGTTGGGAGGGTTTGGGGTTGAGCGGGAGGGGTTCCCACATACATGTCATCAAACAGCAAAGGCAAAGGATTTTTTTTCCAAAAAGAAGAAACCGCCTGGGTTAGCAAAATTGATGAGAAGTCTCAAAAAAAAGTGTATCAATGCAACCAAAGAATTGGGAGTGGAGAAATCAGAGACTGCGCAGAAGTGATTATTTTTGATTTGTAAAAATGTTCACGATTCGCATTGTTATTTTTGACATTGGCAAAATATTTGTTCACAGACTGTGTCTGCAAAAAACAACAACAACATCAATGAATGCCACTTAAAAGGGACTCAACATTTTGATACCAAATATTTGGCAAAGAGTTGATACCTTTGGGGGAATGCTGGTACTTTTAATTCCATTTGCCAATTCGTGAAATTGTTTATAAATGTTTTGCAAATGTTTTAATACATCAGAGTTTAGGAACGCCAGCATTAAAACAAACAATTTTTCTAAATAAAACCCACTTTTCGACCGATACTTCCAATGGCAGCTATAAGATATAGTCATCCGATTTTGACCAAAACTTCCAAATCTGTGTAAAAGCGTTTAATATTAATAATTGCTGAAGTGAGACGCGTTAACATTAAAAACAAAAAAGTTCTTCTCATTAAAACCCACTTTTCGACCGATAGTTCCTATGGCAGCTATAAGATATAGTCATCCGATCCGGTCGGTTCTGACATATTAGCAGTGTGCAGTAAAAAGAAGACTCTGTGCAAAGTTTCAGCTCGATAGCTTTAAAACTGAGAGACTAGTTTGCGTAGAAACAGACAGACGGACAGACAGACGGACGGACAAAGCTCAATCGACTCAGCTCGTCACCCTGATCAAGAATATATATAGTTTATAGGGTCGGTGAAATAGGGATAGAAAACGCTTTTCATGATGCATTTGTATTGTAATTTCAAAGTAATAATTATGGAATAGTTTCCAGAATGACAATTAATGTATTTTGCCCTACACTTTTTCTAATTAAGAACTCATTTGGCCTAATTTGTTTGAAGTTTTGTGGCAAAATACATCATATGTCATTCTTGAAACTATGGCCGTGTTCACGAGCACAAATCGATGACGTAACAAGTAAGAAAGTCGGTCAAGCCCGACTATAATATACTCTATACCTAGACTAAGAGCTGAATGCAGTGCTGCTGCTGCGCTCATCTCTAAGTTTCTCTCTCTCTCCCTCTCTCTCTCCCCCTCTCTCTGGCTCACTCTCTCTCTCTTTCTGACATTGTGCTGCGTTAACTTTTTTTGATGGATGATGTTTGATGTATGGTGGTGAACAGGCCTATGACTCAACAAGGAAATTATGTGAAAAAATTTAATAAAATTTGCATTGTTTTTCTTTGTCTGAGCCGCAAGTCTCTGAATCCCGTTGACAATGTTCAGAAATGGAGCTGTTCTAAACATTGCAAATGTAGTGCAGGATACAGCAGCATGCGATAATACGAGGAGTTTTCTCGGTGCTGTTGTCGAATCCGTTGCCGATCCGACGAAAGCGGTCTTTTAAATGACTAAAAGCGCGCTGATCTGGAGTTGCCTCTTCAGAGAATGGATATGTCTTTATGACAACCGCTACGCTATGATCCTTCCAAGTCCAAATAATAAAGAAGCACCATCAAAATCCGATTTTTTTTCTGAGCAAGTTTATCTTTTTACAAAGTAAACAAACCAGATCAGCTGTTCAATGGATGCAAGAATGCTGTCAATGCGAACACCTTATCATAGTTTTACGATAAAGCATGCTGCCGATAACAAAATCACGACGGTGAGAACCTAGCATTATACCTTATACCTTACAGAAATTAAAAATTTTTGGAAAACGTTAACACAACCATCATCATCATCTCATTTGTGAAGTAAGTAACCATAAAAGAGCTTCTCAAGCTTGTCCGATCTGACACGGCGTTAAACTGGAGGTTCCTTTCTCTACCCTGCAGTTCTGGAGGTGGCGATTGGCCATGCTGGAACTACCTACCCCGCTACTTCCTACATGGGTACTTACTAGAGTGACCCTATGGTAAGCGAACTCGGTGTTCGCCACCCAAAAAAACAAATATTCATGCCCTGTATATTCTGTAACACACCGCGAACCAGCGTACATGGGTACTTCCCTGTGGTAAACGAGCGCCGAACCACTGTACGAAAAAAACAGTGAAATGCAAAGCACAAAGCGTAAGCAAATTTTGGTTCTTTTTTTCGTCCACGCATAATTCGTTAAATAACAGAAACAATTAAAGTGCAAGCATCGTTATTTTGTCTTTTAGTTTGCACGCGTTCTCTGCATGGCTGGAACATTCATTGCTTTTGAATTGTGAAATAAAGTGTTAATTAAACAATAAAACAAGTGATTAAAATAAAAAATATATTTATTTACAAGGTAAGACAAGCACATTGAACCTTTAAATAAAAATGTATAGAAACCGATGTATAAGAAGGCTCAAAAGAGAACGTAAACATGTATACATACAAATTAAATGGGGTAGCGGCCAGGGATCGTAACAGTTATAATTTTAAAATAAAAATTATTTTTAAGAATTATTTTTATTATAAAAAGTGAAAATAACACTTATTTTTTAAATTTTATTAGTAAAAATTGAAAATAAGAGTTATTTTCAATTTTATTTTTAAAATTGAAAATAAAAATTGATTTTGAATATCTTTTGAGGCGCTGCATTTGAGAAATAGACATCTATCTGTGATCTATGTTTCAAAACCTTTCCATTGATACATCACATGTCCTTGAAGCAGTAGCGTACGCAGGATTTTTTCAGGGGGGAGGGGTTTCAGAACAAAAATTTTAGTATAGTAGTATTTCGCATATAAAAATTTCGCCCAAAGGGGGGTTTAACCCCCAAACCCCCCCCCCCTGCGTACGCCACTGCCTTGAAGGATCAATATTAAGGATACGAAAATTTAATCGATTCAGTGCCGCTTTTTATACATATCGCTCACTTACTTCAAGTATGTCATAACTTAAACAAGTAAGAAAGTTGGTTAAGCCCAACTGTAACATACTCTCCATAACCGTATAAGATTACGCTCACTTATTTCAAGAATGGAATAACTCAAATATTCGATTTTTGACTTAATGATGTAGAAATATTTGCTGTGTTTTGGACTAAATTGTGCAATATTTTCAAATTGATGTATCTTAAACTTTCCATGTGAGATGAGAATATGTCGTAATATCAATTGTACGTTCATTTCCATATTAATGCAAGAGCATCATATCTCAGTTGTTATTACACATACATAGTTCGGCTTTCAGTTACAACATTTTTTCCCTGCTGCTGACTGTGAAAAAGAGATGGCGAAGCGATTGCACCTATAGGCTAATTGGAGTCTAATTAATTTAGTTCGAAAATGACTATCAAACAAGGAAGACTTCCAATATTTCGTTCATTTCGTCTAAGCGTTTACATTTCATTTGAGTGTAGACGCTCCACAGATGGACCCAGTTTCATCTCAAGTATCGCCAAAGAGACAGGTTCACACTACTCCACAAAGCATTCTCTAAGAATTTCTTAATTCAATTGAAGCAACCTCTGAAAATATCTCTGAGAATATCTTGAAGTATTGGGAGGCCAAAAAGTTCATGGATCCTCGGTTATATCAATTGGCGAAAGTGATCGATGGCGTGCCAGCAACCCAAGTGTCAGTTGAGAGGCATTTTCTGCTTTAAAAATGGTCATGTCAGACTTGAGGTGCAACTTGTCCTCAGATTCTATAAAAAAATAGAGTTCCTAAAATTGAATAAAGAATGCGATAAAGCATGCTGAAAAATTCATTGTCATTGCATTTTTTTTTTCTATTTACCTATTTTCTATTTCGCAATTGGCAAACATTACACACGTATGGAATACATCTCTTGATCGGGCGGTTTCTGTTGAATTTACCTTTCCAAGCCTAACCTTTTACAGAATTTCAGAGGTTTTCAGCCTTGGTGCAGAGTCATTGCTTAGAAATGTCGTAAGCTATGACCTGATAACTTGATGTGTAGGCTGGTACAATACTATTGTATAAAGCAAGCCGAACCATCCGGCTAAACCAGTTCAAAAGTGAAAAGTGTTCATCATAGCTCGTCACCGGTTAAAAGGTGATATATTTTTCGAGGTAATCACAAAGAGTTCTGTTTTGTAAAACTTATAAAGTCTTCTTTAAGCGTGCAGTTTTCCGTTGGGTTTTTGCTGCTTAATAGGACACCGGTTTAGTCCTTTTTATGAGCACGAATTAGCGGTTTGGTTTATTTTGGTTCGGTTTACAGTTTGCATCTGTAGTGTTGTCAAAATGTCATGCATACATAAACTGTGGGACTGAAACACTGATCTACTTTTTAATTTTGCAGGGCTTAACCAACTTTCTTAATTGTTTGAGCTATGTTTAACGAGAAAGGCAAAGCTAACTTCGTCTGTACCGAAGTTTTGATACACTTGAAATAGCTTGTAACAACGGTTAGCGACTTCGACCAAACTTTGCAGATCAGCTTAAATACATTACATATTACCCATGACCGTGTTTGAGAGCAGTTATATTGAGAGCAAAACAGTTTTTCTCACTAAAATCCATTTTCCGACCGAACATTTGTATGGCAGCTACAAGAAGTAGTTATCCGATCCGGTCGGTTCCGACATATTAGCAGCGTGCAGTAAAAAGAAGACTCTGTGCAAAGTTTCAGCTCGATAGCTCCAAAACTGAGGGACTAGTTCGCGTAGAAACAGACAGACGGACAGACGGACGGACGGACAGACGGACAGACGGACGGACAAAGCTTAATCGACTCAGCTCGTCATGCTGATCAAGAATATATATACTTTATGTGGTCGGAGATGATTCCTTCTATGCGTTGCAAACTTCTGGGCAAAATTATAATACACTTTTCAAGTGTATAAAAAGTGGCACTGAATCAATAAAAAATTTTGGTATCCTTTATATTAATCCTTCAAGGACATGTTATGTATCAATGGAAAGGTATTTAAACATAGATCATAGATATATGTCTACTTTTAAAAGGGAAGCCTGGTTTAAAACATATTCAAAATCAATTTTTTATTTTAAATTTTTAAAATAAAAATTAAAAAATAACTCTTATTTTCAATTTTTAAATAAAAATAAGAGTTATTTTTCGATTTTTATTTTAAAAAATCCAAAATAAAAGTTTTATCCTCCAAAGGGGTCTAGGACACTTATTTGGCTTTGATTTATTTAAAGTCCATAACTCTTATTTGCGATCCCAGGTAGCGGCAAACGAAATGGTGACTGAAAGTGAAAATTTATTTTGTGAACGCATTGACAGTGAAATAGAGGATGTAAAGGATATAGTTATTATTAACAATATTGACAGTGGAAATAATTTAGAAACGGAAAAGCAAAATAGATTGAATGAAGATTTAAAAATTGGGTTTTAAGGCATAGGCCAACTCGTGAATGCGCTATGGACTCAGTAAATGTTTTGAAAAACAAAAAAAATAATTTGGACGCCGCGGCGCGCCGTTTCGTTTACAAAGTTTTCAATTATATTAATTAACATAAATACTAATTTAAAACTGATACATTTTATTTCAATTTTTCTTGTTTTCAGATGCAACAAATTTGGTCGAGGGCACTTGGTCAAATGAGGACCAAATACGCAAAGCCTTCCAGCTATAAAAGAAGCTGCATTTTAAAAAATAACAACATCAGAAAGAGAGAAAAAACAACAACAATTTACAATAAAAATTCACACAAATGAATACAAAATTTAATTTTAAATTGAAGCTGTTTTATTTATTTACTTCTCGGTACCTACATAATTACCCCTATTATAGGCAGCTATGTAACTATCCATATTATGGGTACCACATAAGTGCCCCCATCATGGGCACCCATGTTCCAACTACATAAAATAATACCCTTTTTAGCCACCCTAATATGGGGACCCATTTCTAGCCCTAGGGTAAACGATGTGGTGCGAGTGACCTATTTGCGGACATTTCATACAAAATAAAAAAAATAAAAAAGAGGTGGTTTCCAAGTAAGTACGTATTTCTACCTGTATTCCCATTTATTACATTTTTTAACTCGGCTGTTAATTACTCGATCTTGATGAAAATGTATGGGATTATGGATATAGCGAATATAAATGTAAGTTTTAAATTTGATATCTTAAAAATTGTTAAAGTTATTCAACATCGGGGGTGGGCGTGCCAAAAATTTGAAACAAACTTAATCTGACAGACGGACGGACAGACAGACAAGGCTATATCGACTCGTCTGTTGATGCTGATCAAGAATATATGGATGCTTTCGCCTAGGCATTTCGTCTAGCGCCAGCCGCGTTGTCGGCGAGCTGGACTCCCTTTTGAATGAGCAATGAATTATTGAAATTCACACATGCACAATTTGCAAAGTGACAATCACACTGTTGTAATTAATGCAGATAAAACACCAACGGGAGAGCACGTGCGCCTGTGCACACAAACGGCGGAACAAAATAGACCATAGACATTTTTAATACCACTTGAACAGAAAAACTAAAAATGCTCAATTTTAAGATAAATGCTAATAATTTTTACAATTTCCAATAGATTTTGATGAATGCACACTTTTTGAATTTGTTATACATTAAGCTACATCATCCAAAAGAGAAAGAAATTTTAAAACATTTTTTTCTTGGGGAAAATAACTGTGTAAATTATGGTTTTTTCAAATTTTCTATTAAAATGAAACAATATTCTCGATATCTTTGTAATTAGCAGCTAAACCACAAATTTGACAATAAAATGATGTATTAACGATTTTAAGCTCCATATTCGGATTCAGCGCGTGATTTTACATATGGAGCGACATCAAATTGTAGAGGATTAGAAAAAGTTTAATTATTTGTAAACTTGTGTTATTAAATTTAATTATCCGGTTTTGGAAAATCCACCACCATTTTACGAAGAAATTTATTTATATTTTTCCTTCGAGTGGCTTTTAAGAATTTAAAAAAATTTTACATGGGATTTTCCCATATTGAAAAATCCGACTACAGGGTTGAACAATGTGCGGAATATACTAACTCATCAACAAAGTCGATCTGAATTTAAGCCGGTTTGTAAGCTCTTTGGACCATATATTCACATATTTATCTGACCAATTCCTTTGACTATTGAACACAATTATGCTTCTATTTATAATGCTAGAGTTAATTTTTCAGACCAAAGCTAGCCTGGATGCCGTATGCATGAAATGCACCTTATGTAATCTATTTTTTGCCCAGGGACATGACAAAATGTCATTGCTAAGTGCGGGGAAGAACCACTTTACCTTTACCTTAGTCATGGGAATTAAGATGAAATGAGGGGCTTAGTTAAGGGCTGCATTCTCAATGTTAATGAAATATGGATGGCTAAGGCTAAGCAGCAGCCAAATGACGCCATTTTGTGTGCGTGGCATTGCTGCAGTGATGCGACAACGTTGCAACGGATCAGGCTCTCTGCCTGAAGGAGCTTTGCGTTCAAGTGGCTGAAGGCAGTCAGGCAAGGGAAATAGTTGAGCGGCTTAACCTTGTGGCAACCGACAGTAAATACAACAACTCGAGAGTTGCCCAGTCTAGTCAGTCAATCTTTATGCCCATGCACTTTGCTGGCGACGGCGGCGGTCGCTTTTATTGTTAGCTCTGTTGTGTTGTGGGTGGGCGGGAGGTAAAGCAGGCGGATACATACATATGACCGCAAATCTAACGTAAAGGAATAAATGAGTTTTTCACATTAGGAGGCAACGAAGCGACAACACCAACAACAGCAGCCTCGACAATAAAGCAGAGCGAGCCAAAACGGTCGAAGAATGGTAGCCAAGATGAAAAATGTTTTTTAATTTTTGAAAGTGGTTTCATTGTCAACCGTGCGTAACGTGGCGTCTACAAGGATACATGGCACGCACACACACACACACACACACACACATTTACCCGCTGCGCTTGAGTAGCCAAGACATTCACATCCTGGTCTTCTTTTCAATGGTAAACTGAAATAGTTTTCCAAATGTTCCACGAGGGTTGCCTTTTACTGGCTACTTCAAGTGTGCCCAAGTCCGATTTGCCACTTTTATTTAAAAGTTTGCCATTTTTAAGCAAACATTTACTCAGAGTTTTAATGGTGCGGTCAGAGTGTCTTCAAATATTATAAATCATCTCGTTGCAAAAAATGAAATTAATTAATCTAGTTGTGATAGTTTTTATACCCTTGGAGAGGGTATATTAAAATTGTCTGGATGTTTGTAACGCACAGAAGGAAGCATCTTCGACCACATAAAGTATATATATTCTTGATCACCGGCAAGCTGAGATGATATAGCCATTGTCTGTCGTCCCGTTTTTTTTTTAATTATTCGTCAGTTTTTAAGCTATCGTAACCAAACTTTGCACGAAGTCATTTGGTACAAATACGCTACACATTTGTCGGAACTGGCCTGATCGGATGACTATAGCATATAGCTGCAATAAGAACGATTTGGTTCTGAAAAATAGTTTTAGTATGAAAAACTTTTTTGTTTTCAATGCTATCGCGCTTCGCTGCGCTTTCAACAGTATAGAACCAAACAATATTAGATATAATAATACACCGCAGAACCCAGAAATCGAACCCCACCCCCATCCCTCCCACCCACTCTCCACCCAATTCCCCCAGTTCCCACTCACTTCCCACCCACTTTCCGCCCACATCCCGCCCACATCACTTCCACATCCCACCCACATCCCTCCCACATCCCTCCCTCTTCCCGCCCACATCCCACCCACATCCCTCAAACTTCCGGCCCACATCCCATCCGCATCCCTCCCACATCCCGCCCACATCCCATCCACATCCCTCCCACTTCCCGCCCACATCCCGCCCACATCCCTTCCACATCCCACCCACATCCCTCCCACATCCCTCCCACCTACATCCCTTCCACATCCCACCCACATCCCTCCCACATCCCTCCCACCTACATCCCTTGCACATCCCACCCACATCCCTCCCACATCCCTCCCACATCCCTCTCACTTCCCGCCCCCATCCCATACTCTTCCCACCTACAGTGTGTAGGACACACTTCCCGCCCACATCCCACCCAATTCCCGCCCACATCCCACCCACATCCCAAATGAAAACACTAATGAATTTTCCTTTTTACCTTACAAATCGAGTTTCAAGTCAATCGGATGAAAAATAATTCTTTTGCATGTAGAATTTTCCGGGCATTTTCACGGCTGGGGGCGGATTTTCCGACATTGAAAAATCACATTTTTAATTATTTCGTATTCTGTCCTTTCAAACCGAGTTTCAAGCCAATCGGATGATAAATAGTTTTTTGCATGCAGAATTTTCCGGCAATTTTCCGACCGTCAAGTCGAATTTTCCCACTTCGGAAAATCACATTTCAAACTATTTCGTATTCTATCCTAACAAACCGAATTTCAAGCCAATCGGATGAAAAAAAGTTGTTTGCATGCAGAATTTTCCAGCCATTTTCCTCGTGGGCGGGTTTTCCAATATCGCGAAAATATGTGTCGAATTATTGTTCGTACTATTCTTGCAAACCAAGTTTCAAGTCAATCGGATGAAAAAAATTTTTACCATACAAACTTTTCCGACCCTTTTCCCACTTTTCCGGGTGGGATTTTCCTGAAAATTAGTACACAGTTATTGTTGAATTTTTATATAGATCATTGAAAATGAGTTTGAATCTGATCGGATAATAAACAAAAAAGTTTCATACAACAGTTTTCCGTGAATTTTCCGACTTCGTGGATAGATTTTCCAATATTTTAAAGTTACGTTTCCTATATTTTATTATGTGTAACTTTGAAAATGAGTTTGGAGCAAATCGCTGGCAACTATAGTTTCGCCCAAACAACCTTGACCACCCACTTTCCACCCAGGGGGGTGAATTTTCCGGAAGATTGGTATGCAGTTGTTGTTGAACTTTCATATAGATCTTTGAAAATAAGTTTGATCTTGATCGGATGAAAAACAAAAAAGTTTCAAACAACAGTTTTCCGCGAATTTTCCACATTTCCCGATAGAATTTTCCAAAATCCGTTCTTAGTACTCACTTTCAGCATAAGATAAAACTACTGTGAAAATCTCATCTTTCTATCTTTTATGGTTTGGGCTGTGCGACGGTCACCAGTCAGTAAACAGTAAAATTTTTATATAATAGATGGCTGCCATAAGGGGAATTGATCGGTCGAAAAAAATAGTTTTAGTGAGAAAAACTTTTTTTGTTTTCAATGGTAGCGTGTTTGTACGTTTTAGTTTTAAATATTGTATTATCTGTCTCAACACAATTTTATAATAAAAATAAATAATAAAAATAATAAAAAAAATAAAAATATATTATAAAAATTCTTATTATTAAAAAAATCAAAAATAATTTAATTTAAGTATAAAAACACCCAAAATTAAAATTAATATTACAAAAAAAAAAAAAAAAAAAATTTATTTAAAAAAATAAATTATAAAATAAAAAATATTATTATAAAAAAAATATATTCTCCTCTATAATTTTTTTTTTTTAAATGTTAAATCATACTTATTACAATTTTGAAATAATCAAAAAATAATTAATAATAAAAAATAAAAAAATATAAAATTTTATTTTATAAAAAATAAAAAAAATTTAATTAATTTAACTAAAAACCCCAAATTAAATAAAATCAAAAAAAAAAAAACAAATTTATTTAAAATTTATAAAAAAAAAAAAAAATATTAAAATAAAAAAAAAAATATATAAAATATTAAATATAATTTTTTTAAAAAAAAAATTTAAAAACTAATACATTAAAAATAAATATCTCGACCACCCGTCACCCCCAGTCTGTGTTACTGTTTTTTTCACTTATACCGACAAATACTTAATACTCACACGCCCGTATACTCCTCCGGATAGGGTATGATATAACCTTCTGGACTGGGCCGCGGTGTTTTCCCCACCCAGAAGAAGGCATCTGGTCCGGTACCGTCGTAGGCGAATGATTTGACAAACAATGTGGACTCATCCACGGCATAGATGTGGCCCTGTATAAAGAATAGAGTGAGACTGGAAACAAGCTTTGGCTAGAGACCCACCTTAATGCCATGCGCAAAATTCGTAAACTCTCCTATATAACGGCCATAATAGGGCTCCGGTGGTGCACGCCCAGCAGCTGTAAAGGACAGAAGAGAAGGGAATGAATTTTAGTACAAAGTTTAAAAAGAGTTTCAATAAAAAAGTTTGTTTCATTTACAGTTAAAGGATTCATAATCTGAAGCCTCACTAGATTTGCAAAGAGTTTCGGTTGCTTTACAAATTAATCCCCCCCCAACAGCTGGAAAAGTTTTTTGTCGCTTTTGCCGCTCCTCCTGCTGCTCTTGATGCAGATGAACTTGCTATTCAAACTGTGTTTGCAATTCTCTTGACACATTCCCAGGGGAGCTGCAGCCAACATCCCGCTGTGACTTTGGCAAATTGATTAAAAAACCTCAAAAAACCGAGGGCAGTTTGAGAAGTAACGATACAATCCAAATTGCATGTACATAAATCCTTCATCTGCTGTTTCCAGCTTTCAGCTTCAATATTAAATTCTAATACCTTAAGCTGCGTCTCTCCACGCCGAGCCAACACACAGGGGGAAGCTGAACAAATGTTGCCAGGGTATTCCCCAGAATGTCTCTATTGATGATGATGGTAGCCAAGGCAGCAGCAGCCATATCACCAACAAGGACGGGAACATGCCCTCAACGTAATATGCATTAAATCTACTAATGCGTGCATTAATCTCTGAAGACTTGGACCGTCGCGCAAATATAGAGCACGTGTCCCCATGAAATAAACGTGCTCGAGGATATTTATACAAAGTGATGACGAGCACGTTGACGTGCCACCCAATAGATACATCTGAGCTACAAAGGCAGCGGCGGTAGCCCCCGGCAGCCGGCACACGACCGCCGATTCTGGTTGATGCTGTTGTTGTTGTTGTTGTTAATAATGTTTGGCATTGATATTGAGGGTAGGATGAAGATGCTGCGTCAGGAGGAGGAGGGTCGGGCCAGCAAATAATAGTCAATGGCCATGTCTATCTTTCTGGCTGGCTGAGTGCCTCGTCTGAGAGTGATAAGATTTTTCCCAGCAGATAAAAGCCAAAGATGACAGAGAAGCGTCGTTGCCAGGCAACAAATGAGAGAGTGACTCTACATTTGGTTGATTGTCAGGTGGGCCAACAAAGAAAAATTGATTGGTAAGACGATGTGAAAGTGTGACCCATATAAATGAAATTTTGCAGTCATTTAAAGCACAAAACAATAAAAAAATTCCCATTTGCAGATAACATTTAAGTGCGTTGGCCTAAGCTCTATAAATTAACCGGTAACTCTGGTAACTGGACGACTCTGCTTTAAACCAGGGATGATGATGATAGAAAGCCATTTGGCTGGGGGGACTTGTTTCAAAATCAGCATACAACCCATAATCAAAGCATCTCTTTCCATACCAAAAAAGGGTTGTTGATCCACAATCCTCATCCCTTGTCGGTGTCGACAACAAGTGCGCGTTAACCAAAGACTGGGGTGGAGAGGAACACCACAAGCAGTTAGGTAGATTCATTTCGCTAATGGACAACACAGAATGATTGACTTTTATGAGGCCAAATATTTGTGGACGACCAGCGAATAGAGAGTTCAGGATTTTGTTTTCTTTGCTTTTGAGATTTATTGATGTATGCCGGGACGGCGCGAACGCCATTCCCGTCTACCAAAAATTACACGCACGAGTCATTCACATGAGGAAGAATCGCAGAGGTCAACTAAGCCTAATGTGCAATGGCCAAGCCTCATTCCGGAGGAACTGCCTTGATGATCACAGTTAACCTCTACGCCAGGTAAGTATGCTTTAGTCTGCTCAGCCAAGGGGTTTCCATGCCCGAACTGCTAAGACCAGTTGGGAATTTCAAGATAAATTTTCGAGTATCGGAACGAAAAAGTAGGCTACATTTTACATGTTACAGGGAATACAGGAAATAGTTGTGACTTTTTTAGCGACAAGCCTGAAATCTTCGCTTTTTTCACAGTGCAATGACGGTAAATGGCCCAAAACAGCACTTTTTGATATTTGCTTAATAATTATTTCACATTTTGCTAAATTAATCTTCCATTCAATTTTAAGTGTAAATATAACTTTTATCGGATTGGATAATAGTTTTATAAGTATAGCGGAGTAGATTAGCCATAGCCATAGGCATAGATCACACAGGCACAACACGAATTCTCGTTCTGCAAAGCACTGCGATTTGTACATAAGTTTTCACGGAGTGACTAACTTAAGAAGTCTTTTCTGATATACACCGAAAAAAATACAGGGCAAATTTTAAGCCTAAACAGAATGATTTTAAGTACGAGTGAGCCTAAGTGAACGTCTTAAGCCGCTTATTAACACACTGATTGGACCTTATCAGTGTGGCTTTAGACCTGGTAAATCCACCACAGACCAGATATTCACATTACGACAAATCCTGGAGAAGACCTATGAGAGAGGCATCAACACACACCATCTATTTGTTGATTATAAATCAGCCTTCGACACGCCGATAAGGTCAAGGTTTTTTGAAGCCTTGTCTACCCTTGGTATACCAGCAAAGTACGTTCGTCTTTGCATGATGACGTTGAGAAGTACCCAAAGCTCCGTCAAAATAGGAAAGAACTTTTCCGAACCATTTGATACCAACAGAGGTTTTAGGCAGGGCGATACCTTATCGTGCGACTTCTTCAATCTACTGATGGAATATATACTGCGCCGGTGCCCACATGCCAACAGAACGGGCGCCTTTATTTATAAAGATCTAATGCTACTCGCATATGCCGATGATATCGACATCATCGGCAAAAACGAACGGGCGGTAAGCAGGGCGTTTTCAGAGATTGAGAGGCAGTCAGAACTGATGGGTTTGGCGGTAAATGAGGACAAGACGAAATACCTTGTATCCGCGGACAAAAAGTCCTTGCGTCTTGGACAATCTGTTACAATGGGAGAATACAAATTTAAAGTTGTAGAGGATTTTGTCTACCTCGGAACGACGATAACCAGCGACAACAACATCAGTCTGGAAATCCGACGAAGGATCACTCTTGCAAACCGATGCTACTACGGGCTAAGTAGAGAGCTCAAGAGCAGAGACCTCAAGCGAAGAACAAAATTAGCCCTTTACAAGTCGCTTATCATCCCAGTCCTGCAATACGGCGCAGAAGCATGGACAATGACAGCAGCGGATGAAGCGGCGATTGGCGTGTTTGAACGAAAGATTCTTCGGATTCTTCTGGTCAAGCGCATAAAGCAACAGCGGCTGCGCTGGTTAGGACATGTCACCAGGATGGACGAAGAAGCTCCAGAAGGAAAGCTTATTATTCGAAGGCGGCTGACTTCGGAGGAAGAGGCAGGCGGGGGAGACCTCGACTAACATGGGATGACCAGGTTCGGGCAGACATTGCCAAGCTTGGTGTGACCAACTGGTCCCAGCTCGCACGGAGCAGAAGCGACTGGCGGACATTTTTTTAACAAGAAGAAGAAGAGCCTAAGTCAATCCGAATCAACGACCATCTATTATCTAGACTGCACGTTTGCTCGGCAAACGTGTTATCTAGATTTCTCGCTGCTGTGGCGCTCAGGTTCGATTCGTTACAATTCTTTAAAAGCTTTCAAAATAGGCTCGTTCTGCGTCGATGCAGTGCTGCCAGCTCGATTTCCAAGCATTGACGGCGTCACGGAAGGCATTCCCCGGAATAGCCTTGAGAGCCGCGGTGCATGCTGCTTGGATCCCCTTTGTTGTCTCATAATGCTTGGCTTTCATCAACCTTTGGTCAGGCAGCTGTTCATAAGAAACCTCCTTCAAGTTCACTTTTGGGACCATCTTCGCGCACACCGTGCGCATGTTCAAATGCTCCACCACCACTTTTTGCTAATGCAAAATCTGGGTAAGCCTGCTTGATCATATCAAACGTCTCTGTCACAGATTTACCGAGTTTCACACAGAATTTAATCGCGTACCGCTTGCCGGCTTGCACCACTCACAGAAACACGTCGCACGGAAATGCCTGTCCTGACTCTCCAGGTGCTCGGAGACTACGCTAGCTAAAAACGCCCTCTGCCGAATCCAGTCGGTGAGCTTACGCACCGAAGTACAGTCGCGGCGGAAAAAAATCAGTCCTATTACTTTCCGGATAAACACTGTATAAAACACTATATAAAAAAAAAAAAAAAACAATTCAGTAGCTTGATCATTTGTATTCAATAAATATCGGAAAAACTTATGTTAGAATAAGCACAATTATTAATCAGTTCAGTAAACATGCACATATTTTGTAAGTTTATCTTGATCTTTAAATTCTTTATCTTAAATTCTTTAAATAAATAAATATATATATTTTATATATGCATCAGAAAGAATTTATTTAAGGAGTCAAATAAATCCCGAATATTGGGCGCAAATCACTCTCGGCCGTTCGAGATTGCTATATCGAATGGAACAAAATTGGTTTCGAAAAAAAAGATCAGTTTAAACTCGGCAAGAAACAATTCATACCATTCCGGGATATGGGTAGATCCCGTTTTGGAATGAGTTGATTCAGATTGCATCAATTTTTTGGTTTAATGTATTAGAAATGTTCGTCCAACGTATTGTGGTAAAGGGTGGCTAAACCAATTTCTAGATGCAACGCGTATGATGGTGTGCCTGTTGGCAGTTCAAAGAGCCACGCTAACATATTCAGCATAACCCTAGTCCCATTCCTCTGCTGCATATTGCAAGTCTTGACGTTACCCCGAAATAGTTCATATTTCACGCTTGGTTTTATATCTTTTCTTGGCATGTATTATTCCTCCGTACTGTTAATTGCAATGCTTGCTTCTGCCAAGGACTTGAACTCGGGACCTCGGCAGACTGAACACACGACGGCGGCGCCCTTGGTCACCCGTCTATCAAACATAAGCAAGACCTGACTGGACTTAGAAAACGTCGATCATAGATTTTTTTGTTTTTAACATTGTCTATATTTAAAATAATCCTTAAATCGATTATTTCGTCAATCACACTCTTCCCTCTCCCTAAATTTAAAGTCAAGATCAATTGTTTTTTTAAATTCGGGAAGATTTCGTCTTAAAAAATGAAAAAGTAAAAAATCTAAATTGAAGCCAATTTCAGTATTGCCAATTCGTGCCTGATTTCTCTGGGTGTGCGCCCTCAGTTTAAAGTTAAAAGTGCTCAATTTAAAGTAATTCCATAAAACGGTAACTAAAACAAGTAAGAGCGTTGCCGTCGAGTACCCTGGACAATTGAGACACACATACACAAACGCACACACACCCACATGCGCACGCGCTGTGAAATAGGCACAGCGCTTCTCCCCCTCCCTCTTACAAGCAAAATTGTTTCGTGCATAGCTTTGATGTTTTTGCTCGGATCTTATTGGGGAAATTTTGCAAATATAAACCAAACTCGATCTGGGTACGGTATACACCTATGTACGTGCAAAAATTTGTGTCTCTATCTCTTATAGTCTCTGAGATCGACGCGTTCATACAGACATACGGTCAGGCGAACGGACGGACGGTTGAAATGGCTAAATCGACTCGGCTGTTGATGCTGATCAAGAATATATATACCTTATAGGGTCGGAAATGTTTCCTTCTCCTTGTTACATACATTTGCAGAACTTCATGATCCCCTTTTACCCATTTTCAATAAGTATAAAAAGGACAAAATTAAACTTTTTCGCATGTGTTCCACAAATCGTTTTTGACACAAAGAATAGTTTCAATTTTGGACAAAAACTTCGGTTTACAAAATACTTTTTTTTCAAATCCAGAACAACATACATGATTACATAATAACTGAAATATTATTGCGATGTGAAAATGAAAGTTTATGATTCCATTTTTTTTTAATCTTTTTATCCAATTTATCAGGGGTGTCCTAGAAATCTCTAAAGATTTTCGTATAAACGATTGCACTTCAAACTAAACTTGGACTACTTTCCGCCTACTAGATTATGCGAAAGGAAAACCGTACGCATCAAATCTACTTGGCTTTGAGCAGGCGGTTTCAAATCGCTCAACTTTTGTCATCTAATCTCGTAGGCGGGCATACATATTTGAGCCCCTTAACATATAAATTCAAACAACTTTATTATAAAATGCTAACGTTTATACGAAAACCTCTAGAGATTTCTGAAAAAAGTTAAAATAAGAAAATTTTAATCGACTGAGAAAATGGTCTTGCGGGTAGTGTATGTGTCTGATGTCGTGGGTTCGATCCCGGCTCGGAACATCTAATAAAATGTAAAAACTTTTGCGCAACCGGTTAACTTCACCAGCTATTGGCTCCAGCTGTAAAGCAACTAGCAATGCTTCTCAAACTTTGCAACTAGAAGGTTCCCTTTTTGTAGATATCAGACTAACAAAGCTGTTTCGCTGTTGAATCTAGGTAGGTATCTGGGTACGTATTCCCCAATTGCTGCTCGCTAACCGATTAATGAAGTTATAAATGCCCCGCGGGGGGTTCCGTCTTGGGCAAAATGTTCGTATAATCCTCATATTTATTCTATTTGTTTACTTGGTGCGACATCAAAGGAACAAATGATAATTAAATTCTCACTAATCTGGCCGTAATTTATTTTATCACATGCCCATCTTCGACTTTGACGTCGTCATGAACATCCACCTTCTCGTTAGGGATTTGGGAATGGGAACGGGCGCGGGTGCGTACGCACGAAATTCCAAATCAAATTTTCATTTACTTCCGAAATAGACTTCTCTCAGGGAAAGCAGGTCGCCCTCTGTACAAAATGTGAGGAACGCCGACGGGTTCATTGGTTGGTCGCCCAACATCATTAAAGCTCTGAAAATATTCCTCCCCAGGAATGTTGTTCGTCGCTGGTCCTAGGGGGATGTTTTGCGCTGGTATTCTATTTGTATCTGTGTGCGTGTGTGTGGATGGCAAATCGAATAAAATTTAGCTGACTCAATAAAAATCAAAAAGCGTTAATGCTAACGATATGACTTTAACCTGAAACCGAGTAAATTGTTGCTTGTGTCAAAGCCAAAAAAAGGGGGAGGTTCCCGTCCCCCGACTTTGGTAGTTGGCGTGAATTTGGGCGGAAAGGCAGCAGGATATGGCAACTGGAAGCAATATTGCAACGTAATCTGACAGCGACAATTTTTTTCTCAACTCGGACCGACTCCTTTCTTGGCAGGAACTTTAAGGGGGGACCGTGTTCGCAGGGTTTTAATAAATGATGATAAATAAATAAGAAGAAAGCGGAGCATAAAAAGAAGGCAGCAGCAAAGGACAGCGAGAGACCCGGTTTGTTAATGAATGGAATTGGGACTGATGATCGATGTGGGGAAAACTGAAACGAAGACTTTAAATCAAACACGGATTTAATCCAAACAACTTGGCATCAAATATCTTTTCTACATTGATTAAATTATGTCGGGACGGCGCGAACGCCATTCCCGGCTACCAAAAATTACACGCACGAGTTATTCACATTAGGAATAATCGCAGAGGTCAACTCAGCCGAAGGTGCAATGGCCAAGCCTCACTCCGGAGGAACCGCCTTCGTGATCACGGTTAACCTCTACGCCAGGTAAGTATGCTTTCCTCTGCTCAGCCAAGGGGTTTCCATGCCCGAACTGCTAAGACCAGTTGGGAATTGTAAGACTGTAAACAACTGCAAATAAATAGTGTGCCTTGATAGTAGGCTGTTATTTGAGTTAGGGGCTGCTCGGTCTTGTTACCTGGAAAGTTCAGGTAGCCCAAACAAACTGCATTTATTCTCACTGGATAAATTCCTTTTACCTAAGGAAGAATTTGGGAACGAAGTGGGACTCCCAACAACAAATAATACCTTACAAAGTAGTCTAAGTAAGAATTGTTGTTGGTTTTTCATGTCATTTTGCACTTTTCAAATTATAGAAAAATTATAGATGGTATAGCAAAGTCTGAATTGGTCGACTACGATGCATCATTAATTTATTTTTGGCTCGCAAAGTCCGAACTTCTTGTGGATTGAAATATTGTTATCGCTAGCGATAAGTATGCTTGGCGACAGATTTTCACAACACCGAAGGTACCCCTAAGTGATATTTTGAACCCGGCTCAACCTTTCATCGTTATCTTTCAACGTGAGCGAGGCCAAAAAGTGAGAGTGTATTACTGTGCGAAAATATAGCTCCGTGAATCGCTTCGAACTCTGGCGAGCGAATGACGGCTTTATGCTCGCTTGGTCTAGTATCGGATATGGATAATGAAGGGTGTAGCCAGGGGGCGGCTCTCCCTCACAAATCGTGTTGAAAGAGGAGGAAGATGAGGATGCAAAAAGCAGACAAAAGCAGACACTTTCTCAGTTGCCTTATTTCCGGCAAAGGGCAAAAAGCGGAAGATTTGCCAGCGGTATCAGTATTTTGATAATGCGAAGACAGATTGTAAATTCTAATGTACTCTCACACAGAATGGCATGTTCAATGGATTCGATTCAAATCACGGTGCCCTGTACGCATTGAAAAGTGCATACTATACAATGAGCCTGGTTGGTGGAGCCCGACTAGCACCTTTATGAGACCGGATTCTCCCAGGTACCCATTTGGAAAGCACGCTGTCGGGCGAGACAATTCCCCCATGGTGAGCTCTAAAGTTTTCTTTTAAATCTTTGCTAATCTTTGGTTCAAACCACCCAGTTGATGCCGAACTCCACGTTGAGGCTCAATTTAAAACTCTACCCGCGATGTAGGTATCAATCCACAACAACCACGCTTTCCCCACAAGTGGGCAACCGTCATGTAATCATGTGAACAGCCTTGGGGTACTGCTCATGCCGTGGCACCGATCCAAGCCCAGGCTTGGTTTAGGGCGACTGGGATCCGCATGGTTATCATAGTTTCAGACAAAACATTTTAAACATTCTTGCCTCTTTGAATTGTTTGAACTGCACTTGGGTTACACCCCCTCCAGACACAATACGAATATAAATAAATATAAATTTTCGTATGAAAATAATATGTGAAAACTCTGTTATAGAATAATATTTATTAGGTCCCAAATAAATACCTTTGCTTCCACGGCATTAATCAGTGCAATTTATTATTCTTTATGAACCGATTGGTATGCTCACCTTTCTATTTGAGCATTTTTTTTCTCTAGCGACCGTCAAAATAAATAAATTTTATTAGTTTAGGGGCCCAAACAAAACTCGAACAGCTGTTCATACCATCCACAAATTTAGAGTTCGACGTTCGTGTGGATTTTGGTACCATACCACATCATACCATACCCGCCTGTTTGATCGTCAAAATAAATAAAGTTAATTAGTTTGGACGCCCAAACACAACTCGAACAGCTGTTCATACCATCCACAAATCCAGAGTTCGACGTTCGAGTGGACTTAGCACTGCGTACACAACGAGATATGTCTAACGTCAAACCTTTTGCGACGTTTTTATACTCTATACGAAAAAAAAACAAAGTATATTAAGTTTGTTCAAAAATTCACAGGTAACAGGGAGAGGGAATCATCTTAGACCCTATTAAGTACATTTCGCTCACTTACTTCAAGACTGGCATAACTCAATAGATACGACTTTTGACTTAATAATGCAGAAATATTTGCTGTTTTGTGTACTACTTTATGTAAAATTTTCATATTGATATATCCCACACTTTCCATATGAGATGAGAATATGTCGCAATATTATTTTACAGGTTCATTTTCATGTACATTTAAGAAAGAGCATCATATCGCAAACATACTTCGGCTTTCAGTTAAAACATTATATTTTCAAATTAATTGGCGTTTTAAATTTATAATATTTTACTAACTAACTAAGTAACTGAGCGATAGTCGTAGTTGTAGTATGTTTATTGTGTTTCCGCCGTTTCGATCATTTCAACATGTTTCTAATAGTATTAATTTTTCTATCTAAACATTTGAATTTTACATTTAACAATTATTTCGTTGACATTAATAATATACTGCTTGTATTTGTTGCTTACATACGAATCATAATAGTTTAAGTGAAAAACAGGTTGTCCGGCCGAGAGTTGAAAAAAAGATTTATGTTTCTTTTTCTCCGATTATTTCGTTGTCGGCATCCGTCTAGGGCAAACTAAAAAAATTTATACAATATTAAACATCAATCTTAACAAAATCAAAAAAACATGAATATTAGAAAGCAAATAATTGTAAGTGAAAAACTTTCTAAAATTATATTTTGCCTATATCCCAAAGCTAGTTTTATAAAGGTTGCGAGTCCAGCCCAGTTGCAACCGTTTAATAGTGCGCGAAATTCTTCTTCAGTAATCCGTGCCTTCCCTAGAATGCCTGTCCTGATTTCCTTAAGAACCGAGCATCTGGTCACAAAATGCTCCACATCCTCATCGTTTTCGCAAATTGCATAGAGAGCATTTCGACTCGGGACTTGCAGATATTTGATATCATCAATGACCCAAAGCTATCTTGGAAGTAATTGTTATCTGCTTATTGAAGTTAAGTGTCGAGTAGGAGTCTCTCCAAACGCTCTGTCTTGCTTCATTCTCCCACCTATTCCGCCGCATTGTAGTTTCTAAACTTTTAATAATTTCATAGTGTTGCTTCTCCCATTGGTTTCAATCCCCAAGCGTTAGTTCCGCGTTATATTCTTGTGCGAGGCTTTTCCACTGTTGAAAGCATTGTGATTCAGTTCATCGATAGTCTTGCATGCCGCGTAAGTATAAGAAATATCTTGTCAGTCGTTGAGTAGAAGCCAGGTAGGCAAGGATAGAATGGGAAGTCGGGGTGAGTACAAGGGGGAAACGGTTCTGCGGAACTAAGTCCAGTCCTAATAATTCTTTGGATGGTCCCTCAGGAACGGGGAACACTGTATCATGTTCAGAGTATAGCGGTATATCGAAGTGGAGGCGAACGTAGACCAGTTTCCAGATGAAACGCATAGTTAGACGTGTTTTGTGGGAGATAAAAAATCCGCTTTATAAAGTACCTCTGGCTCCGCTCATCATCATCATATGCAAAGCACCCCCCTACTTGGGCAGCATAATAAGTAATTGCTTTTGCTGTGGCCAGGTACATTTTGTATTTTGTGGTGGGGTCTACACATTTGCGAGGAAGAAAGGAACTCCATGTGCTTCCTATCGCTGACCGTGTGTCCTTTTATTTTAGAGCGGAGTGCTTCTTGAAGCTCATGTCGCCAGTTATCGTGACTGCCAGTTACTTGTAAGACTTAACAACCTCTAATCGGTCGCCATCCAGGTTCCAAGCTTCAGTGCGCGCTAATCTTCCTCTATTATTTTTTATTATTAGTACTTTTGACTTTTCACTGTTGATTTTCAAATTCCATTTTGCGCAGTAAGCATGGGTGGCGTCGATCATCGGCTGTAGTATTACAGGGCTTTCAGCGAGCACTATGGTATCCAAAGCAGCTCTAAAATCAATGAAAAATAAATAGATCTTCTTTCCTCGTTGTTGATACTCCTTTGCAAGCGACGTGAGGACAAATATGCTGTCCACTGTTTAGTATCCTTCACTAAAGCCCATCTGGTTCTCACTTAGCAGTTTGTTGAGATTAACAAAGTTAGTGAGTCGAGCAAGTAACATTGAAGGTAAAAACCTTCATTGAGGCATTCAGGAAAGAGATTCCTCTATAGTTTTGCACTTCATTAGGGCAGCCGCTTTTTAATATAGGGTACTGAATGCTTTTTAGGAAGCTAGGTGGTACTTGGGCCGTTTCATAGACTCTGTTCAGTGCGTCTTTCAAATACTGAATAAAAAATAGCGTGGCGTTTACTAAAAAATCCGCTGGTATGCTGTCCGTTCCTGGCGTTTTATTCAGTTTGTTTTTTTTTTGAGAGCACTGACGACTTCAAGGGTATCAAATTCTCGGTCAAGTTCTTCTACCGACGTGTTTGGGATATCCAAGTCCATTAAGTTCATTTGAGTATCGTCAAAGAGGAGGCTGCAAAAATACCGTGACAATTCTGGCGCTTTTTGCCATGCCCTCTTCCGCTACCGCAATTTTGAATAAACGTCATATCTCCCACAGTTTTAAGGATATGGTTTTTACTTTTTAAGGATCGTTAGTAATTAGCATTAATTATTGATTTGCTGCAGAAATAATCAAGATCGGATGATTGATTCTCGAGTTATGACCAAAAGAAAGTAACTTGCCCTGGCAGAGATGGCGTCATCTATTGGTCAGTTTCGAAACTCCTCATTGTTCAATGCAAGTAGTAGCGCCAACTATAGTTCAGCAACCCCATTTTCAACTGCTACTCCAGGTTTAGAGTATATTACAGTCGGTCTTGCCCGACTTTCTTACTTGTTTTTGTATGCAGTTTTTTGTTTGCGGGCGCTTTTTTGTGTTCTCCGTACCGTGCTTAAAGCATTTTCGGCAAATTCGGTGGGTATAAAAACACCTGGTGGGTTGCAAAAAAAGCAACAGTCTTTTGGCACTGGATCTCTAGAGAGTCTTATCCGGTGCAGTTAAAGCAGAAGTTGTGAACATGAAGTTCGCCCTAGCATTGCTGGCCTGTGTGGGTCTGGTCGCTGCAGCCAATTACAGTCAAACGCTCAAGCTTTTAGAGAAGCAACGGTTTTTATTTGACACTCTCCTCCGTGTGGAGGATCCCTTGATGTTCGAGGAGTACATAAAGATTGACGCGAAATTCCACCCTAAATTGTCGGACTACACTGTAAGTTCCAGTACCAGGTGGGATTTATCCTTTCCTTATGTACCCTTATTTTCCTAGAAATATGACTACTACCATGGAGAAGTTCTACGAGGCCTACAACCAGAGCACATTGCTGCCCAAGGGCGAGTTCTTCGGTCAACTGTCGCTGACCCATTCCAAACAGGCACGTGGTCTCTTCAACTTCTTCTATTATGCCAAGGACTGGGAGACTTTCAAGCACAATGTGGCCTGGGCTCGCATGCATGTCAATGAGGGCATGTTTGTCCACGCCTTCTCCCTGGCTGTTAAACATCGCAAGGACTCCCATGGTCTGATGCTGCCCACCATCTATGAGATCTTCCCCCAGTTCTTCTTCAACAGCAAATTCGTGTATGAGGCTGAGAAGTTCGACTATGAAATGTGGTCAAAGATGGCCATGTACGAGAAGGAGTACTTGGATGTGTACTACAAGGGACAGGGACACGGACTCGATAAAATGTATCAGCACAGCGATTATACCTACACGAAGGACTTTAAGGTGTGGCAGTGGTGGAAGCTGATGGGTCTGGGCGAGCACTGGTACAGCGAACAGAAGTTCATTCTGCGCGAGAACATCTACGAATTCAACCAGGACAGCAAATGGTTGCCGCTGATGAAGGATGTCAAGATCTGGTGGATGCCTGTGGACTATACCCGCGATTTGGACATCTACAACCCAGAATCCGAATTGTCCTACTTCACCGAGGATTTGGGCTGGAACTCGTACTGGTACTACTTGAACTTGGACTACTCCTTCTTCCTGGATGGCCAGACCGTTGATCTGAGGAACGATCGCCATGGTGAATGGTGGCTGTACAATGTGCACCAGCTGCTCTCTCGCTACTACATGGAGCGTCTGTCGCATGGCTTTGGTGAGATTCCCGAGTTCTCGTGGTACCACCAGATCGAAATGGGCTACGATCCTCAGCTGACCTACTACAATGGCATTGGCTACAGCTACCGCAAGAACTACTACGAGCTGGAGACCTACGGCAACTTTGACATGCTCAACCAGATCACCGGCTTTATGAGCCGCATCCACAGCATCATCGATGACGGTTACTACAAGACCTCCGATGGCCACATGATCGATCTGCGCAAACCCGAATCCATTGAGTACATTGGCAGCATGCTGCAGGGCAATGTGGATGCCTTGGACAAAATGTTCTACCAGCTCTGGTACATGCTGGCCAATATGTACTTTGCCGATGCCGACTACCACCAGATGGAGGTGTACCCCAACGTCATGATGAACTTTGAGACCATGATGCGCGATCCCATATTCTACGTGTTCTACAAGTCCATTGCCCAGGTCTACTTCAAGATCATGCACTACCTGCCCAAGTACACCAAGGAACAGCTGCTGATGCCGGGAGTGGCCGTCAAACATGTGGAAATTAGCGAACTGGTGACCTACTTCGATCTGGTTGACTTTGATGTGACCAACATGCTGAACGACAAGATGGTCTTCCACGAGGGTAAGTTCGTCTGGGACAAGTCTCTGTATGCCCGCCAAATGCGTCTGAACCACAAGCCCTTCACCTACACCTACACCATTAAGTCGGACATGCCCGAGAAGGTGGTTGTGCGTGCTTTCCTGGGACCCAAGTACGATGAGTTCGGCAAAATCATTTCGCTGGCGGAGAACCGCATGAACTTCATGGAAGTCGATGAGTTCTACTACGATCTGAAGGCTGGCAACAATGTGATCACCCGCAAGTCCAGTGACTTCTACTGGACCGTCAAGGATCGCACCACCTACACTGAGCTGTACTACTATTTGATGATGTCCTTCGATGGCCAATACGCCTTCCCTATGGACATTAGCGAGCCCCACTGCGGATTCCCCGAACGCCTGGTGTTGCCCATGGGCTGGCAGAAGGGTATGCCCATGCAGATGTTCTTCATGGTGGTGCCCTACAGCGCCCCCGCCTATGAGCAGCTCTCCACCTTTGACTCCACCTACTTCTGCGGCATTGGCTCGGGCGCTCGCTTTGTGGACAACCAGCCCTTCGGCTATCCATTCGACCGGGAGATTGATGAGAACAAATTCTTCGTGCCCAACATGTACTTCAAGGATGTCAAGATATACCACACCGACACCATGGAACCCTACTACAAGTACAAGGGATATAGCAACTACGGACAGTTCGATTATACTTTCTTCCATGACTACTACACCAAGCACTTCAAATTCTGAGCAGGGGTGGAAGGCAATATGGCATACTAAATGGTATGTGTGATGGCGAACATGGAATAAATCTTTATAGTTTTTAAGTGGCGCAAGAAAGTGAAATAAACTTTCGAAAAACCAAAACAGTTCGTTTCTGTGTGACAATCCCCCAGTCGGACTTTACGGAACGTGGTTCCCAAAAGAATGCCATCTGGCACTGTTCTTTTTACAATGAAGGATGCACTACCAATTTTTGCAGTATGAAAGACGGCATACAATCTGTATGAAATGGGATGCACGTTTCTTTTTGCAGTGGTTTGGAAGGGAAGATATCTGCATAGCATGCAAAAGTTCCTTCTTATGACACCCATGCAGCACTCGTGCTTTAGGAACCCAAGAGGGAAGAGGGACCCGAACGATTAGGGATCGTTCGTTCTTTGCAAGCATGTTCCTTTTGCAGTATGTTGAAAGCCAAAAAATCTGCGTAACATGCAAACGTCCCTTCTAAGGGCACGCATGCAGCACCTGTGCGTTTGGAAACCAAAATGCGAAATGAGACCCAAACGGAGAATCAGCGAAAAGCAATGAATTACAATTAAGAAAACAAAGGGGAACACGAAAAAAACACGTTGTTTTTGAGTGTCGCCGTTTTCATTTGCCTTCACTTCGAAGTTGATGTTTGCCTCGCATTGAATTGGAAATTTAATGTGGTTCTCATTTTATATTTGTGAGTGGTAAGTATTTAATTGAATGAACGCTGACAGCTAAATACGTCTTTATTTTTAATTTTTTTTTTCCAGGAGGAATATCGGTGCATCAATTTTGTAATGCGTAATTAAAGTAAGTAAATAAACATATAGACTGCTGGACTGGCCCGACGTTGTGACTCTTACCTGAAGACTACTCCCAAGAGCTCTCGACATATTTTATACAAAGAGAAGAATGTATGTATGTTTGAAGCCCCAATATTAAATTTTAAAATAAAAAGTATTATTAATTACTATGAAATATTCAGTTTTACTATATTTTTAAAATCATTTTCCAAATTGGGATAATGGGTACGTTCCTTTGGAACTGCTTTGGTATGCGATGCTTCACACATTCTAATAGCACTGGTGCAGAATGCCATGCTAAATACGTTCTAGTAGCACACGTTCTGAATGCGTTCTTTTTGGAAACCATGCTAGCATGCGTGCAAATACCACTGCCAAGAGAACGCCATCTGATAGCGTGGAAATGGAAACTAAAGTTGGAAGGGAGAGCCGAGCGTTTTTGCGTAGTTGAACCCACAACAACAACCCATGCAAAAGTCCCTTCTATTAGAACAGTTCCCGCTGCGTTCCGTCCCCGTACAAAAGCGAATGGAAGATTGAAGGTTTTTGCAACTACTTTTTGGTGCTAAAAGTTCTATGCCAGATGTGCTTCTAGCATGCAGTCAAGTCCCACTGGGCCACGCAGCCAAGTAAATTTTTTGTTGCCTACTTACAGCTCTCAATTTTTCACAGCCGTTGATTTAGAATTCCCAACTGCTCTTAGCAGTTCGGGCATGGAAACCCCTTGGCTGAGCAGAGGAAAGCATACTTACCTGGCGTAGAGGTTAACCGTGATCACGAAGGCGGTTCCTCCGGAGTGAGACTTGGCCATTGCACCTTCGGCTGAGTTGACCTCTGCGATTATTCCTAATGTGAATAACTCGTGCGTGTAATTTTTGGTAGCCGGGAATGGCGTTCGCGCCGTCCCGACATTTGAAAATAAATTATTATGACGTAGATGAGGAATTCACATTTAGCGGTGTCACAGGAATCTTTTCAAGTAGAGCTGGAACATGGATGGACGATGGTAACATGGATGAATCGATGTTTTTATCTAAGCTGCAAACATTGATGTTTTTTCCACAATCTATGTTTTTGCAACCCTACGTAAACAAGACAAGCCCACGCTATTTTCTTATAAAATTAGCTTGGCGTCCATAAGAAAGTTAAGGAGGTGATTAATTTGCGGTTCTGTCCATATACAATATGCAACTTCAAAAAAATGTGATTGGACCAAACCCTATTATGTATGAATGTGGTTGATGCTAATCCATTTAAAATGTAAATTTTACATGCTGTAATCAAAAATTGTGCGATTTATAAAAACTCGCAAATTTTCCTTGATTTGAACACACACTCTGTTAGTTCAAAAAAACTTTCGACTTCCCTGCCTTAACGACGTGATTTCCAAATGTAAGCGAATTGTGAGTTTTTAAATCAATTACTGCGGCCAGTGAATAACTAAAACAGTCCAAGCATTATTCGAGAAGTCTCCTCTCGGTGGAATAGTTTATATGTAAAAATAAAGCGAATTTTTCTTCTGCCTGACCAATTTATACACAATTTTACTCCAAACTCTAAGCAATTCCAAAAGCCCCCAATATAAACTTCTTAGAATAGGGTGCCACTTTGCAAATTTCTGGGAAATAAATAATCACAGCGTATTTATCCTGTTCGTGCGTTCGTCGGAGAGGTCGCTCAACTGCGGCAGAGATGCATTAATTAGCCACAGGGAGGAGGAGGGAGGAGGAGGCAGACGGACTTGGGTATACTGGAATGGTGCATTTCTATTTCTGATATATATTTTACTAAGATGCGAGATGCAGCGAAACACACAAAAAATGGGAAGTGAATTTAAGTCTGTCCAAGCTCTTTGAGCCCACAAAAAGAAGTGGTTAAAAAATACCTATGTATTCCGTCAACATCCACAGCTTCTGAAAGGACATTCAGCAAAGCTGGACAGACCCTGTCGCACCTTAATGCCAAAGAATTGGGAGCGCATAATGTTCCTTTATAAAAATTTAAATAATTTTATAAATACTTAAACAGAAATATTTGATCTAGAAACCTAGAAGGGATATTGGTCTTATAATTTTTCAAATTTATATTTATTATTTTTATTCTCTAATTATTTTCAATTTCATTTATTGTTTCATCGATGTTTTACTGCTAAAACATCGAAAACATCGATATACGTGGACATCGATGTTTCTCCAGCTCTATTTTCAAGTCAAAGTCCTACCTAAACCCAAATTCTCGGTGTCACATAAATCTTTTTCGGTTGGTTTTAAAATCTCTCGTCTTATTGAGCGAAACAGTTTGGATATGAAAAATTAGTTTTTGAAAAGTAAGCAACATTATTATTATTATATGCAACCCATCATCAACGAAATTATTATTTTAATCAGGGCTGCAAACCTCCTCAAAATCGGGAGGGGTTCACTTACTCTGGGGTTCGAGCCCTTGGAACTTTTTGGGTTCGGGTTCACGGAGCGGGTTCAGAAGCTCTCTGAACCTAGGTTCAGGTTCGAACCGGGGCTCAGGCTTGTTTTGTTTTCGCCGACTCAATAAAAATGTATGTTAATTGGAAAAACCTTTAACATTTCATACATAATTTAGAAGTTCAGAGTCTTAATAGTCGGAATAAAATATTTGAGCTCAGTAATAATAGTTATTTTAAGGGATATTTTACTTTAAAATCAAAGTACAATTTGAACAATTTTTAAGAAAGTGGCTAGAAAAGTTTGACCTTATTACACAGGTTTACAAGCTTTTGCAACAGAGAAGATAGCAAACTTTCCATATGTATAGTTGGTCGCTAAACTCAAATCAAACGAGAGCGTGGGTTAAAGTCGGCTCTAACCGATTTCGATATACCCGTTACTCAAGAAAAAACATGTTTAACAGTGTTCCTGCGTTCCTTAGTGTGACCATCCAAAAAGTATGCAAAATTTTGCTCATAACTTGAGAACCGTTCATCCGATCTTTATTATTTCTTCAGCAAATCGATTTATTTTGCTAATTACTAACTATCTCTAGAAGGTACGAATCGTCTATCTTTAAAACTGTAGGAGATATAATGTTTTTTCCAAATTGCGGGGGCGGGAGGGGGCGTGGCCAAAATTTGAAACAAATTTGATCTGCGTGCAGATAAAAGAAGCATTTGTCCCATACATGTCAAACCTCTATCTCTTACCATCTCTGAGATCTAGGTGTTCATACAGACAGACGGACAGACAGTCAGACGGATAGACGGACAGACGGACAAGTCTATATCGTCTCGGCTGTTGATGCTGATCAAGAATATATATACTTTATATGGTCGGAAATGATTCCTTCTGCCTGTTACATACATTTGCACGACTTTAGTATACCCTTTTTACTCTACGAGTAACGGGTATAAAAATTTAAATGTTTGCAGACTATGAAAAAAAAACGTTGCCCACTTCACTTGAAGCAGAACCATTTAGGAGTTATAATTTTTTGTCTGTTCTATCTAAAACTTAAAACCCAAAGTCCTATCTCTCAAGGCCATTTCAATTTCATGCGGGGGATTTGTAAGCGACACGCTGTGAGGGATGCCCCCGTCCCCGTCCCTGGTCTTAAGTAAAGGCGTTACCGCCCAGTTGGATATCAGCGCAACTCGCATTTATATTTATTTCCATTTCAATTTTATGACTTCATGTTAGCCAAAAACCTAGCCACAAATGAAATGAAACTCAAATATGTACACAAAGTTTCAATGTGGTCGCCCGGGGAGGGGGAGGCTGCAGAGTTCGCGGGTGCAGTGCATTGTGGTTTATACAGAACGGAGCGATTAGAAATTTGAAGCGGCAATAGCAAAAAGAGAGGTGAGGACAGGGGCGTGGCACATTTACACCCATATTAAGCTTTCTCTTTCCTCGCTTCATCTCTGTCGCACGCATTGTTGTCGGCGGTGGTGGTTTTATATGCAACCACAGATTCTGACTCCGAATCCCCATCGCTGGGAGCAATCTGTGCACATCTAATACCCTAACAACTACAACAACAATCGCTTCTTGGCTCGGCACGCTTGAGCTAATTTAATCGCTGCAAATTGCTCGACAATCTGCCAGGCATTAAAAGAAACTCCACACGTGAAATATGAGTAAGGGAAACCCCCCGCGGAGAGTGTGGATGAGTGAGTGGCTGGTGCGAATTAGATTACATATTCCGGGGATTTGGAGCTACGCGATAAAGGAAGTGCTCCTTCGTGTAGTTTTATGGCAATCGTTTGTTTCGCTCGACAGTTGACTGCAAACATGCGATAAGTCGCTTCCAATTCCAAATGCAATCTACCGACAATGATGCACCATGGGCAAAAAGTCGATTTAAGTGGCAAAACAAGGTTGTTTGTTTAGTTAAGTTGGTTTCGGGACTGTTTAATATTGTAAGTTTGATACTTTCGTTTTTTCGGCTCCTTTACATCAAATTAAAGCTAATAAAATTATCTTTCAATCGTTCATACATAATTTTATTGTCAATTTTGTGGTGTAGCTGCTTTGTTTCATTTTAATCGAAAATTTGAAAAAATCTTTAAAATTTCATTCTCTTTTGGATGATGTTACTTAATGTATAACAAATTCAAAAAGAGTTCATACATCGAAATCTGTTTCAAATTTGTAGAAGTTATTAGCATTTATCTAAAAAATGAGCAATTTCAGTTTTACCGTTCAAGTGGTATTAAAAATGTCTATGGTCCGTTTTGCTCCCCCGTTTGTGAGCACAGTTTTCGAATTTGTTGAAAAGCGTTAACGATTTTGGCCCGTCTCCTAGGTAACTAAACACCATGCCTCATCTGAATAAGCCGATGTCTTAGAAAACTTTCAAGAACACGCTGAAGAGCGCAATCCCTTCTGCCAAAGTGAACTTAACGATCTTATAAGAGATCTAGATCTTTTAAAAGAAAAGTCGGAAATTTTAGCATCATGTTTGCAAGAATGGAATTTGTTGAAGGATGATGTCAAAATAATATAGGTACTATATCGGCAAAAGCGCAATGCGAAATATTACTTGAAAATAAAATATTATTCGTTATTGCAATGATGTGTGTGGTTTGTTTGAGGAGGTTAGTCGAGTGGCGTTTGTTTAAAGCAAGTTTAATCTAAAAGCGGTATTGTTGCACCAAGGAAACATGAAGCCTTCCATACCGCTAAAAATCCCATGAATCAGTGGCCATACTGCTTGATTAGATCAACTACAAGGACAAGGATATACTAAACACATGTGTTTTTTGTGCAAATGGGACAGTCCAGCACGCCACGAGCATTACGTTCGAAAAGAATGGCCGGAAAAATAAGGACAACATTATACTGCCACCACTTCATGTAACACTGGGTTTGTTTAAAAAGTTTGTGAAGGCTCTACAAAAAGACAGTGATGCATGTGCATATCTGAAAAGTGTGTTCCCTAACCTATCCGAGGGTGTGTTTGTTGGGCCGCAAATTAAAAAACTTTTGGAGGACTCCCAATTCAAGTTAATGTAATCCAAGGATGAGGAGGACGCATGGAATTCCGTTCCGTTGTGTTGTCACTTCATTTCTTGGAAATTTCAGAAGTCCTAACTATGCAGAAGTCGTCGCATATTTAAAAAGAAATTATGAGAAAAAAGGTAAAGTTTGTATATAATATTAAAGATTTCATTGTATTCAAACGCAGCACATTGTATTGCAAACAGGAGTAACGAGAGCGTAAGTTAAAGTCGGCTCTAACCGACTTCGATATCCTCTCAATACCCCCCTCTTTTGTTGACCCACCAAAAAAAAAAAAAGGGGGGGGGGGGGGGGGGGGGGTTATAGAGACCCTCCAATTACATTTTTCCACGTTAATTTATTAATTATAACTATCTTTAGAGGTACGAAAAAAAAAGAGAGAAAAAAGGGGGGGGGGGGGGGGGGGGGCAAAAAATAAAAAAAAACGGGGGGAAAAAAAAAAATCCCATACAGTCAAACCTTATTTTACCATCTCTGAGATCAGGTGTTCATACAGACAGACGACAAGTTATATCGTCCGGCTATTGATGCTGATCAGAATATATACTTTATATGGTCGGAAATGATTCCTTCTGCCTGTTACATACATTTGCACGACTTTAGTATACCCTTTTACTCTACGAGTGGGGGTAAAAATTTACTTGAAACTTCATTTTTTGGATTCTCATGTGGATTTCTTCCATGAAAACCTAGGCGATGAGAGTGATGAGCATAGTGAACGATTTCATCAGGATTTGAAGAGTATGGATCGCCGCTATTAAGGATTTTGGAATGAGTCCATGATGGGTGACTTTTGTTGGATTCTTACGCGTAAGGAAAAGTGTGCACACAAACGGGGGAGCAAAACGATTTTGTATACCCGTTAATCGTAAAGTAAAAAGGGTATACTAAAGTCGTGCAAATGTATGTAACAGGCAGAAGGAATCATATCCGACCATATAAAGTATATATATTCTTGATCAGCATCAACAGCCGAGACGATATAGACTTGTCCGTCTGTCTGTATGAACACCTAGATCGCAGAGATGGTAAGAGATAGAGTTTTGACATGTATGGGACAAATGCTTCTTTTATCTGCACGCAGATCAAGTTTGTTTCAAATTTTGGCCACGCTCCCTCCCGCCCCCGCAATTTGGAAAAAACGTTATATCTCTTACAGTTTTAAAGATAGGCGATTCGTAGCTTCTAGAGATAGTTGGCAATTAGCAAAATAAATCGATTTGTTGAAAAAATGATAAAGATCGGAGGAACGGTTCTCAAGTTATGAGCAAAAAAGTGAACCAAGCCCCCCCCCCCCTAATTTTTTAGATAAATGCTAATAAAATATAATAAAATGATGTATCAACGATTGAAAGATAATTTTATTAGCTTTAATTTGGTGTACAAAACTTATTCATAAGTTATTTAATAATTGAGATATTCGAAATTAAGTGAGATGTCCTTTTTCAAAAATGCAAAAAACGGTAATTTGGGATTATCTCGAAATCTCGTTCTACTGAGAAATTTTTAAGCTCCATATTCGGATTCAGCGAGTGATTTTACATAAGGAGTGACATCAAATTGTAGAGGATTAGAAAAGTTTAATTATTTGTTAACTTGTGTTATTAATTCATTTATTTTTTTATTTTATTTATTTATTAATTAATTAATTTTATTTTAACATTATACTAAAATCTGTAGTGATTTCTTTGTCACCCCCGATATTTCTTTCAATTTAAATAAATCGATCTTTTTGCTAAGAGAGCAATGTCCAGTACGCATTGACATAATGGAAAGTGGAAGGGAAATGATGCAATCTTCATTACATAACAACACCTGTTGATACATTTGCCATAACTGTTAGTCCATCAAACGCATAGCCCTGCTCCGCTGTTGCCCATTGCATACGCCCACAGCAGACAATTGAAATTCAATGAACCATGCCATTGCAGAGCCAGAGCCAAAGAGAGCCCAGCTCCAAATTAGTACGAAAACCGGCAAGCGGCGTTTAATTGGTTGCCCCAGTTGAGATGTATGACGGCATATTGTGTAGGCAGGTTAATCGTTATGCGATTTGAAATTGGTTTACCAAAAGTTCCCAAAAAGGTTGGCATCTTTTCTAGCTAGCTAAATCACGAGGGCAGTTTAATAAATCAGTGACTATCGAAATAATTTGCTTAGTAACCTAACCTAACCTAATGAGGGAAGCACACGAGGCTGTCTTACGATAACAGCTTCATGGGGGCAGTGCATATTTAGTGTCTTTTTTGTTGTTGTTGCGCTAAGTAAACAAAATAGCAAACAAGCGCGCATACACACTTGCAGTTTACTGAGGCACACGCGCAACACACATACATGCACAAAAAGCACACAGTAAAATGTCTTATGTAACCGAATGCTCAAAGAGAGCGAAAAAACTCTCGTTGATTGAGCAAAGAGCACGTTGAGTAAAGACAGCGGTCAAAAGCCATTTCGTTTCCCGTTTTCATCGTGCCCCTCGGACCACTTTTTGCGAGCTTTGCATTTATGTAAAAATTAAAGGTTTAAATTTCATACAAACAGCCTAGGGTTCAACGTTTTATTGTTCATCGTAGAAGGCATAGTTTGAAAGCTTCTCCATTTGCAGCAGCTATCATAAAACTGGTCAGTCCGACAACTTTGGTGATTTTATACTCTGTACCGAAGGTACATAGAGTATATTAAGTTTGTGCAAAAGTATTTAACAGGGAGAAGGAATCATTTCCGACCCTATAAAGTATATATATTTTCTTGATCAGCATCAACAGCCGAGTCGATATAGCCATGTCCGTCTGTCCGTCTGTCTGTCTGTCCGTCTGTCTGTCTGTTCGTCCGTCCGTATGAACAAACAGATCTCAGATATGGTAAGAGATAGAGGTTTGGCATGTATGGGACAAATGCTTCTTTTACTTGCAGGCAGATCAAGTTTATTTTCATTTTTTGCCACGCCCCCTTCCCGCCCCCGCAATTTTGAAAAAACCTCATATCTCCCACAGTTTTGTAGATAGATGATTCGTACCATCTAGAGATAGTTAGTCATTAGCAATATGTATCAATTTGCCGAAGTAATGATAATGATCGGATAAGCGGTTCTCAAGTTATGAGCGCATAAGTAAATCACCCCCCGCCACCCCCTCCCACGCCGCACAATGTTAGAAAGAGAGAGAGAGAGACAGAGAGAGAGAAACTTAGAGATGAGCGCAGCAGCAGCAGTGCATTCAGCTCCTTCTCCAGGTACAGAGTATGTTACAGTCGGGCTTGACCGACTTTCTCACTTGTTTTTTAATACCATGGGAGAGGGTATATTAAAATTTTCCGAATGTTTGTAACGCATAGAAGGAAGAATCTCCGGCCACATATAGTACACAGAGGAAAAAAACCTGTTCAGAAAACAAATTGATTTCAACTTAAAATAAGAACAAGATGGTCCCAAAATTCTTGAGAACAAGTGTTCAAAACAGAGGTCCGGAATAACTCTTAACACATATTTTCAAAGTGTTTCTCACTGAGAGAAACACAAAAATCATGAGCAATTTCGGTTTCTCACTGAGTTTAATTTTTATTTTATTTGTGTTTTCTGTTAACCGAAAAATGTTGAGAGAAAAATTTAACTGTTTTTTAATAACGCTTTGAAAATAATATAAGTTCAAAAAACCAACCTTATCATGTTTGTTTTAATTTGCAAACATCTGCTTCAGTGCCAAGCGGGTCTCGATCGCGCACACTGTACCTTGTTACGACGTATGCTTGCGCGTGTCGGCACCTCAAAGCGAGACAATTTTCTTAATCTTCAGAATGACGCCTGTTGGCAAAAGAATAGCTCTCAGATCAGTGGAAACATGGTCATCCATGGTATATATCGCGGTTTAGTATTGTCGTAATCATATTTTTGTAGTTATGCGATGTCATTTGTGGTCTTGAAAAGCATTTTTAAGTGTTATATGGTTTTATTCCAATGGTCCATGGAGGTGTCTTATCATTGAATTGAGCTTATGCATTGATCCTTGCATGATTTTCCCCTTGGTTGAGAGTAGAGTTTTTTTGGCATTATTACAATTTTTGGTCCTCTTTGGTATTTTTCAGCGATAAAAAGATTTGTCATAAGCAGAAAGTGGTTTGTCTAAAATCTTTAAGGTCATCCATGGTATTTATCGCGGTTGAGTATTGTCATTATCACGGCTAGTAGTTATATTAAGGATATATAAAACTCGTATTTCTGAGTGAATTCGCATTTTTTTGGGGTGTGAGCGCCATTAATTACTGTTAAATGCATTAGCATTGTTGATTGAGTGTGGTCATTTAAGGTTTTAAAAAGCAGTTTCCTAGGCACTTATACCATGGAGATCCTGTAGGTGTGACCTGCGATTTCACATTGATTCTTATATGATTTTCAGAATTAAAGATTTCGGTTTTTAATTTTATGCCCTTATTTCTGTTAATGAAATTTAGTGTTGAAAATGTCCGCTGCAAAGACTTTGACTAAAAAGACACTTATATTTTTCCAAATAACAAGAAAAAAAAAAACAAAAAAAACGAAAATATGTGTTTCCAGAGAGATAAATTTTTAGTTTGGTACTATATTTCACATGAAATAAAAACTTACAAATAAAAAATAAGTTACTTTCACTGACCGAAACACATACTCAAAAAAAAATCTGTTTGAGACATATTTCAAAGTGTCTAAAATAACAGGGTAATTTTACAACACTTTCATTTTGAGTAAGATATTCCGGACCTCTGGTTCAAAATATTCCTGAAATGAGTAAAGTTGTTCTCCAACAACAACAAAACCGGTTTTCAACAGAGAGATATACAAGAGAGTGAGAGAGAGCTAGTTAGTGCGATTTGGCTCTCTTTTGTTAGCTCAACCAAGCATAAGTAGCCCTTTAGATGTGAATTTGCAGAAGTGTACAACGGCTGAATGTGTTGGCGCGTCATTCCATACGTTAAGTGCATAAGGCACCAAGTTCTATTCCCAGTGAAGCCCAAACAAATTTTTCTGTGTTTTTCTGAACAACTTAACTCAAATGAGTCAGGTTCAGTAGGAGGCATCATTGAAGTGCATAAGCGATGCCTCTTACCTTACGAAATATATGTATGGGAGAAGCAGCAGAGTTTATCCAGGAGCCTCTGGCCTCCCTTCCCTTCAAATGCCAAGAGGTATGTTCACACGTTTCCTATTCCTCCCAAATGTGAGGAGTCCGCTTACACCTGGTCCAAAATCAATCAAATTTTCTCCCAATTGAGCTTAAAATGTTCTTGAATACGGACTAATATCAACAACTATCAATACTAACTCAATTTAAATTTTTTGCGTTCTTGAAGTGAGAACAGTGTACTACAAATGAGAAAACCCGATCTGGCACTGTTTTGGGTAACGTTCGTGCTCGTTTTGGGTCCAATGTTCTCGGTTTTTTTCCTCTGAGTATACATAATCGAGGATGCAAACGGTTGAACGAACGGTTGAACCGAACCGAACCGCGCGCTAAAACCGAAAAAGAACCGGTGTGTTTATAAAAAGCTGAACCGAACAAAAGATAAGCAGAAGCTGGTTAATACGCAACTGTCTGTCGGTTTCTTTGCTACCCAGACATCTGATTAACAAAAATTGATTAAAGAATGGAGGCAATCGCGGTTGGTACATTATTTGTAGAAATCAAGTGGTACCAAACGAGAAGAAAAAATAGGTAAAGACACAATGCAGAGTAAAGGCCTTTGTCAAATTCACATTTCAGAAACGATATCAGATTTAGTATGTCTAAAGTTTGAGGGCATATTTTTGGTGAATATGGTTAAAATTTTGTACCATTGTAAGTTTAGCAGAACGATTTTACAAATCACCAATTTTAATGACTTGTGTAAGTGGATAAATAAAAAGAATAACTGGAACATATCCTTCAACGGATAAAAGTGGGAGAATTTGAGGAGAAGAAGAAGCGTCCCTTTCGCGGCAAAAAAATTTATTATAAATTCGCGTGGAAAGCGAAAAAATTGAAGATGGTATCAAAATATATCTGGTGAAGCAATAGAAATAAAAATATGTCCAATAATAGACAAACCCTATACGGACAACCAAAGCTGAAAAGACGGTATATAGATATCAAATAATCTTACCGGTGGGCGATGCCTGGATCACAATATATAATTTAATCGGAAATTCCTTCTCGGATACATACCTTTGCACAAAATTACAGAATATACAGAGTATAAATACGTGGAAAAGCAAGAGTTGTAGAACACCAAATTTCTTAGGACCCAAAATTCAAGCAGGCCAAGTATAGATTTTGTTACCTCTACAAGGAATCAAACCTGCTATAAGAAGACGGAAAAAAGCTAGCTAAATCTCATTTAATGTTAATATACATAAAGATCTAAATCGTTAATGAAAACATAACGGATAATTCTTTGAACCCGAAAAGTAAAGACCAGTTGGAAATATAAGGACTTATTTCCATCATAAAGAATAATAAAGTTTGTTAATTGCATTGAAGCGTTTGATGGCGAAAAGCGTTTACCTAAAGATTAATATTGCAATATTTATCAGGAAAATTAACTTAAGCAATTCCAGCCACACAAGTGTCAGTAGAACGAGCATTTCCCGCACTGAAACTTGATTTATCAGACTTAAGAGGCAATTTCGATGAAACTTTACTATAACATACCGAAACCGCGGTTCAGTAAGCCCCAAAAACCATCTAATGAACCGAACCGGCGGTTCTAAAACTGTGTGAACCACTGAACCGAACCAGTCCTTATTTGGAGCTACCTTCTTCGTCAGTTTTAAAGCTATCTTAACCAAACTTTGCACGAAGTCTGTTCGTACAAATACGCTGCTCATTTGTCGGATCCGGCCAGATCGGAGGACTATAGCATACAGCTGCCATAGGAACGATCGGTCGAAAAACTAGTTTTAGAGAGAAAAACATTTTTGTTTTCCATGCAAACGTGTCCAAACGTCGTATTTATGAATATTCTATGCTTTCACATAATTTCGCCAAGATTTATGAAAATCGAATAACTATATAGTATAGCTGACATACAAAAGATAGGTCTGAATAAAGTCCTGGTAAGAAAGACTTTTTTGTTTTCAGTTCTAGTGAGAAAAACTTTTTTGTTTTCAATGGTAGCGTCGTAATACTTTCCTGTTATGAATATTATCGATTTTAACATAATTTTGGAGAGTTTGATAAAAATCGAATAAATATATATTCATATAAAAAACAGGCAGGCATGTATCATGCTCCAAAAGTATATAAACCCCGGTCGAGCCGAAGTTAGCTTCCTCCTATTTTCGTAATTAACATTGTTACAAATTTTCAAGTGAAATCATGAAAAATAAAATTGCACAGCATAATTCCAGAGTGAAGGACAACATTCGAATAACATTCATTGCCATTGCCTTAATCCTGTTAGCCACACGCGAAAAGACTGTAAAGTGACTCGCCTGATTTCAAGTACAATTTGCTTCAATTAAAATCAATATGAATTCAATTGCACTTATGCAACAAATCGAATTAATCCTATGCTCAGCTCTACACTGATTTGTAGCTGCATTACCGGTCATTAATTAGTAATATTTGAAATTGATTATTGCAACAGTTAGTACTGCAAAAGGGGCAACCGAATGTATTCTGAAGTTGATTGGATAATCTGCACCTGTGCATGCATCGTTTTACTAACTCATTGACACCAATTGACCAGGTGATATCGGCGCATTCGTAAACTCGTTTTGGACTTTTAAAAAATGTAACTAGACAACACTTTCATTAACTTATCGTCAGCATGGTGTATATTTTTTATGGTTCAATTTTTCACACAGCCAAATATTGCATAACCATTGAGTTAAGTCGACAACACAAATGTCGACTCACTTCTGTATGCTCCACTCAGCAGACAGATCTGGCTCTTGGATGTGTTACTTTGTGGGCCAAGTGTGTGTGTGTGTGTGTGTGTGAGAGTGGGAACTGTGCAGGCCAAGTACACAAAGGCCGGGTTGGGCCCACCAACCGGTTTCCACATTACACCATTCACTTTTTTTGATGTTTCGTACTCTGGGCAGTCGGAATAGTCACATACTTGTACATAGCTAGATATGAATGATTTAGTTTGGGTTTTTTTGCGGTTCATTGGCCTCTCTAATGTCTTATCGCGATGTTTTGCATAATGCGAAGAGTAATTCTTGGTAATAAATAATGCTTTCTGCGGCCAAAAGGCAGTTGAAATTGAAAGAGGTCATTAGAGTGATAAATTTGTTTAAATTTCATAATAAAAAATTAAAAGAGAAAAAGCAAAAAAAAGAAATAAAATTTGTTTTAAAATCCCAAGGCTCCATTAAAGCTTCTCTTACTCTTTTAGCACAAGTCCAAAGCCCAGGTACAAATGGAAAAGTTTGAGAAGCTTTGGCAAACTCAGAAAAAAATAGGTGTGAGTGTAGTGAACACTCATGATTCTTTGATGTGAAACATGATGCTAAATTTAAAAGCTGTTTAGGGGCTGTTTAAGGACTGTTTAGACACTGTTAAGAAACCGTCAAGTCACTGTAAATTTACTGTCAAGTCACAGTTTAGTCACTGATTAGACATTGTCAGGGCACTGTTAAGTTACTGTCAAGTCACTGTTAAGTCGCAATCAAACCACTGTTCAGTCACTGTATAGCCACTGTCAAGACACTGTCAATTTACTGCTTAGTCAATGTCAAGTCATTACTTAGACTCTGTTGACTAACTGTCAAGTTACTGTTTAGTCACTGTTAAGTCACTGTTAAGTCACTGTTTGGTCACTGTCAAGTCATCTTTAGGTATCTCCACTTTTCCCCCAGTTTTCGTCCTCTTTCCGCCCATTTTCAGTCCTCTCCCCCTGGGACACTGCGATAAAACAACAACACAAAATATGCAGACGTCAGCGTCACGTGACGTTGAAATCAAATTTTACTCCTACTGAAGTCTTCCGTACTGAAATTAAAGTTATCGGTAACACTGTGCAACAGTCAAAAAAACTACCAAGCTACACTATGCGGAATCGATAGTGCTACCAGAACTGAGTAAATGCCTATCAGCGTTTGACTAGATTGGAAGCACTTTTTTTTTTGTGGACCCTCAAAGTTTTTTAAATTGGGCGTGCCAAACATAATAATGGTGACGTTAGCTTTGAGCAAACAGTTCCTTCAGTTTTAGTGATAGCTGCAAACTATCTTCGGCAAAGTTGAAGCTGACAGTCCGCAGAATAAATTCTTTATACAAAGTTTTTAAAAAATTCATGTTTTTCGGGAGTATTTCTTAAAAAACTTTTTTTCAAAAACGTTTTTTTTTTCTTTTTCGAGTTAACTTTTACAAAATCAGAATTTTTGCATACTTTTTTTTGGCAAAAAAGAAGCTTTTGAGATACCAAACAACTCTTCTGAACAAGGTTTTACAATCCGAACACTTCTACATCCTCTAAAAGGGTTAAAAGTGTGAATTTTCAAAACATTTACTTTTTTGTTGTCATTGTTTATTAGGTACTCAAGTTTTTTTTTCACCAAAACAGCTATTATTAATTTTTATTTTATAATTAATTATTAGCAATTAAATTTTTGTTATCGCTATTTAGAGCAAAACATTACTCGTTTTAATTGTTGTTATCCATTTTGTTGTTAAATTACAGAATCTCGAAAATAAAAAATCAGTTTTTTTTAAATCATGGAAAACTGAGTAATTTGACTGCTATTTTGTAAAGTAATATGCTTGAAAAAGCAATCTCAATTTACAATGACAACAAAGTCAATTTTTTTAGAAATTCACACTTTCGGGGCGCGTTTTGGAGGAGTAGAAGTGTTCAGATTGTAAAACCTTGTTCATCAGAGTTGTTTGGTATTTCAAAAAATTCTTTGCGTAAAAGATTTTTTTAAAGTTATTTTTTAAAAGAAAAATTTTATTTTTGAAAAAAAGTTTTTTAAGAAATAATAGAAAACATAAATAATTTTATTCTGCGGACTGTCAGTAACAATTATGCCGAAGACAGTTTGTAGCTATCACTAAAACTGAATGAGCTGTTTGCCCAAAACTAATGACACATTTTTTTTGGTTGGCACACCCATTTTCAAAAACGCTGATAGGCATTTACTCAGTTCGGGTAGCACTATCGATTCCGCATAGTTGTGCTTGGTAGTTTTGAAATAAGTTGAAATTTGTCGGACAGTGTAATCGATCAAAAAATTATTTGTAATAAATTCGAAAGTTGAAATTTGGACTTTTTAGCGCCAGATTGCACATGTCGCAAAGTGTGCGCCCACTTCCACCCCAGCAATTTGTATAGTATGTTCAGTTCAGTTTTATTCAACGTTATATTAATTAATTTAGATCAAAACCGACCTGCACCAATATCACTTTTCGGCTGTGTTATTAAATCAAAGAAGTAGAAACTGGTTATAGCTTTTGTATAGAATGCAATATGCACATCAATTTCATACAAAACAGGTCGAAACATTCTAATAAGCCTTCTCTATCTCTATCTACGAAACAGTAAAGAGCAGGTAATAGGTATTCCCCCAATCAAACACGACTGATAGTGAAACACACATTTTTTAAACCAATCACTATTAGTAGTGTCTAGAGCTTTTGCATGACTCGGCAAAAATACAAATATACTGTAAAAATATTGTATTAGCTGATAAACATCTTGGGATAGGGAAACAAAGAGCTTCACCCCATGTAGAGACTGATGTACACCAGCTAAATGAAAATTTGTGCAATGCCAAGTACCAGAAGCTAACATCTAATACATATTGTATATTGATTGCGTACCTTATAACAATTGTGATAGTAATTTTAATTTTGCATGTGTTAGTCAATGTGATGTTCTAGCGTCTATTTTAAATGTAAAATCTAATGCAGTAGGCCTGAATGAAGTAAGTCAACATTCTTGAAAAATCATTTTACCTGGAATTCTACCCATATTACCCACATTATAAATACCGCCCTGACTACCTCGGTTTTTCAGACAGTTGAAATTGGCAAAAATACTGGCTATTCCAAAAACTAATGTAGACTTTCTGCCAATTTCAATTCTACCATTCATTGCAAAGGTTTTCGAAAATTTGATGGCATCAATTAACGAATTTATGCTTAGCAACCACCTTCTGAGCGACAATCAATCCGGGTTTAGGAAAAATAGGAGCTGCACGACAGCTATACTAAATATAGTTGAGGGACATCAGAAAGAATATGGATGATTGTAACGTTACTCTTCTGACACTGCTTGATTATAGCAAAGCTTTTGTTACCGTCAACCATGACATTTTATGCGCTAAACTGAAAAATCTCTATTGTTTCTCGAATACTGCACAAAAACTAATGCGACGCCAAGCAATAGGCGTCAGCTATTGTTACATCGTCCATCTCTTCGTCATTTCTGTCCCTAAAGCGTGGAGTCCCTCAGGGATCAGTTCTTGGTCCATTGCTGTATTCTATTTACGTAAATGATCTCCCAGATGTTTTGTCAGAATGTGTAGTCCATATGTACTCTGATGATGTTCATATGTATGTTTGTCGTCCATTGTCCAAAATTAATGAATGTGTTTCTGTGTCCAACAGTGAGTTATCTGAAGTTAGTGTGTGGTCAAACAAGAATAGACTAGGTTTAAACTCGAAAAAATCGAAATGTATTGTAATATACAAAAAACGTTAGGAAACAGAAGACTTGCCAAAATTAAAAAATTGAGAACAATACAATAGAATATGTAGAAAAAAGTATGAAATCTGGGTATAACCTAAAATCCACTTTTTTCGTAGTGTTCTCATATAATCAAGGCTACAGGTAAAATATACGGATTCCTCAGATACTTTTATCTCTGTCCTTTCTCTCTACTCATATTAGAATGTTATTAGCTAAGACTTGTTTGTACACCCTGTCTCTTCTTCTATGGGTAAAATTTTTGGCAACTGTGATGCTGGATGGCCTTCAACAACATAGCTAGATACGTTTTGACTTAAAGCTAACTGACCATGTTTCCAATTTCTCCAAAAGCTTTTTTGACCTCAATTTAGATAGTTGGATTTACAATTAACTAAATTAGTACAAGAACCAGAAGTACCCTTAAGTAATACTTTTATTCTCTACACTCACGACATTAGCAATATTGTCTGCTTAAGACAAGTTATCCTCATCCGAAAAACATTTTAATACCCGTTACTCGTAGTATAAAAAGGGTATACTAAAATCGTGCAAATGTATGTAACAGGCCAGAAGGAATCATTTCCGACCGTCGAAAGTATATATATTCTTGGTCAGCATCAACAGCCTAAGTCGATTTAGCCTTGTCCGTCTGTCCGTAAATAATCGTCCGTCCGTCTGTATGAACACCTAGATCTCAGAGATGGTAAGAGATAGAGGTTTGACATGTATGGAACAAATGCTTCTTTTATCTGCACGCAGATCAAGTTTGTTTCAAATTTTGGCCACGCCCCCTCCCGCTATTTGGAAAAAAGTTATATCTCCTACAGTTTTAAAGATAGAGGTTGTGTACCTTCTAAAAGGTAGCTAGTAATTAGCAAAATAAATCGATTTGCCGAAGAAATGGTAAAGATCGGATTAACGGTTCTCAAGTTATAAGCAAAAAAGTGATTAACAAAGCCCTACCGCTACCTTTAAAAAAAAAATGTGCATACTTTTTGGATGGTCACACTAAGGACGCGGAACACTTTATACATGTTTTTTAATGAGTAACGGGTATATCGAAGTCGGTTAGAGCCGTTTCTTTTTCTCTCATTATATATATGTGTTATAGATAAGATGTGACGCGTTGTGCGATTCTTTATAAGCTGTCTAGGTAGCTTGTTCGCCGGTCAGCTGTTCTCCGCCGTTGAAACGACACAAATATGTCTACGGAAAATCTCTTACTGTTTGCCACTTTGGCTTTGGTGTTTTACATCTGTCAGAAGCGTACGTAAGGGAGTACTCCTTATTGAGTAATGTGCAAAAGTTCTTAACTGGCAAGGTGCCACTCTTCGATCAGCTTCGTTCGCTGCATAATGAACCTGGTTTTGAGAAGGAACCGCTGGTGGGCATCTATGTGGCTCATCGTCCGAGTTTGCTTATACGTGATTTGGAATTGATTAAAACGGTGATGATTAAGAAGTTTAACTTCTTTACGAATCGTGCACTTAAGACGGATCCCCATAATGATCCATTGGGTCATAACAATTTGTTCCTTACGCGCAATCCGAATTGGAAAGAACTGCGTACGAAATTGTCACCGGTGTTTAAGGATCATGGATTATAAGAACATGGATTATTTGGTAGCTCAGGCAGCTCTTTTCCAAACGGCTGGCTACGAGACTAGCTCTTCCACCATGACATTGACCCTCTACGAGTTGGCAAGGAACCACGAGATTCAAGACCGTTTGCATCAGGAGATTGAGGAGTATTTTGGTAGCGAGGAACATGTCACCTATGAGCGAATACAGGAAATGCCCCACATGACCAAAGTCGTTAACGAGACTCTGCGAAAATATCCCATAGCGGCCTATGCGGAACGTGAATGCACCCAACCCGACGAGGGAGAACGTTTTACGCTGAAACCTTACTACGATGTGGAAGTACCCACTGGCATGCCTGTATATGTGGCTATCCTGGCCATACATCGGGATCCGCAGGTGAGTTTAACACAATAATCCTAGTTTTTTAACTGAAACTTAATATATTATCAATACCAGTATTGGCCCGATCCAGACAAGTTCGATCCGGAACGATTTGATCCTGCGAATCGACACAATTTGAATATGGACGCTTATATGCCCTTCGGCATTGGTCCACGGAATTGTATAGGAATGCGGTTGGGTCTGCTGCAATCCAAATTGGGTTTGCTTCATTTGCTGCGTCATCATCGAGTGCATACTTGCGATAAGACTGTGAAGACCATTGAGTTTGCTCCAATAGTTCCTGCGTTAGCTTCCAAACATGATATATTACTCAAAATTGAACGTGTTTAACAACGTGTTTAACCAAAGTTCAACCGAAAGTAAATTAAATGTAAATATTTTGTTTTAAATATAAGAAAAGCAAGAGCTAGGTGTAAATAAATGTGAGAAAATGTAAAAAAGAGGTGTGAGTGTCGTTAATACTCACGAGGCTTTAATGTGAAACATGATGCTTAGATTAAGAGCTTAGTTCGCACAAGCTCTCCAATGGTATAACAGCATGGCTCTTTCGAAAGAAGAACCTAACAGGGAGTAGAAATTCCACAAAGTTCATTGCTACAGTATTCTCTTATGATTCATAAAGTCTTGTTTATTGTGCTGGTCCATAGTAATGTGATGTTTCACCCACAGATACACAAGTGAGATTCCAGTCCCAGATCTGGATCCAGACCAGGTCAAAGGTCTGCAGTCCCACAAGATCGCTCCCAGATCCCACCCAGATCCCACCCATATTCCAGATACCCAGATCCCACCCAGATCCCAAGACACCAGATCCCAACCAGATCAAATGTCCTCACTTAAATCCCACCCACATTCCAAACCCAGATAGCATCCAGATCCCACCCAGATATTTCCCATAACCCACCCAGTTGCCCCTCTTCAGCATCTTTCCTACCTCTTCGCTTCCCCCCTCTGCCCTCTTGTGTGTGTGTTTGCCGGGAAACCCCACAAATCAACAACACAAAATAAGAATGACGTTAGCATCACGTGACGCTGAAATCAAATTTTACTCCTACTAAAATCTTCCGTACCGAAATTAAAGATGTTTCACATCAAAACACCTGTGACAGTTCTGGTCAGATTGGGATGGAATTAACGATTGCCTTGGCTATTTTAAATGTGACCAGGTGCGTTTTGGACATTTTTATTAAAAAGTTGTTCATTTTGTAGCATCATCTTATTCAGGACAGTCGTTTTCCACTCTTTTTAAGTATGCAAATTCTTGTTTTAAGACTTTTTCTACCTAACATAAAAATCTTTTAGATTTTAAAATGGTTCGAAATGTACTTTAATATCGCTTAAAGTCGTATTATTGTGAATTTATTACTTGATTTAAGTATTCGATTTATTTATTTACTTTACCTCTGATGCTAGGAGCTGCAGAGTTGACGGCTGCTTAAAAGCTCCAAGCTTCAATGGGAAAATTGAAAACTGGCCTTCTGCGCAGCAGTCGCAACACTGTGACAATAAGCCACAATTGCCTCTCAAGCCAAGAGATTACCATACACAATTTTAGCCAAATGAAATGAGTAGACAAAATGGCTAAGCTGAGATTTCATGTAGGAAATAAATTCCCATTGCTTGTATTTTTCCAGTATGTCGCACTCTTGCCTCTGCCTTCACTCTATCTGAGTGTGGGAATTGAAGTTTTTATAGCCAGAATTTCATTTCTTCTGCCTGCTGACCAATTGCATGACCAGCTAGGCAAAAAAAATTGTTACTATCGGGTTAATGAACCAAACGTTGCGTCGACGTCATCCCTCTCTCTACACAGTTGGCCAGACTAATTATGGTAATTAAGCAGTCATAGCCATAGCCAGATAATAATATGCAAAACAATGGACATGCTTTGATTTAAAGCCCGCTGCTAACAGCATAATTTGTGAATAAACAATAATACTTTGGTGAGAAAAAAAGATACCAAAGTGGCGATGGTTGCTTGAAAAATATACAAAAGTCATAATTAATAGTATTCTGATAGATTTTACCAAGTCAAGGGTAAGGAATAGGTAAACTTTGAATTTCTGAAATTTAGAACGAAAAAAAGAAAATTTCGAACCGTTCTAGATCTGCAGTTAAGCGAATGTGTTTGGCTTTAAAAAATATTCCAATCCCTTGAAATACCAAATACTAAAATTTCTCTAGCTAGGATCAACAATAAGTGTCTGCAATTTAAAATTTTCAACATACTATGGAGGGTTGTCTTACGGATCTTAAACCTATGTTTAATTGTTTAAAGAGATTTATTGAGGTAGAAAATAGAGAACTAAATTCCTCAGAAAAACACATAAATTCGATTAATTTTTTTTTTTAAGGAAAAGAATGGGATGTAAGGGTGAGGAGAGGTTTCTCTTATAGTTAGTTGCGGAGAGAAGAAAGAAAATTAGCTATATAATGGAGATGCACTAAGAAGCTATCAAGATATTTTAGAAGTTGAGCAAACACTTTTGGCTGAACTGGAACAGAAGTGCTGGCACACGGTCGACGTCTTGCCCATCGCTAATACTTAATCAAGGCGTTGCGTCATAACGTAGTTAAGAATGTCGCGTAGTCTAGTTGACATATCGGGGGGGGGGGGAGGGGGTGGGTGGTGGGGGGGGTGTTTAGGTTTGGACTAGGGAAGGGTGAGGCCAATGATAATTCTCAGTTTTCTTTCATTTTAGGATCTAAAAATAATTTGTGGTTTTGGGGTTTTTGGGGGGGTTTTAATTTCTATTCTACTGTGGACAAAAAATACCGGGAATTTGTTTATAAATCAACATCGTTTCTTCATCGTTTCGGTTTCTATCTCTTTTATCGATTCAAAGCGGTAACTACAAAGCGGTCTCCAACCTGTGAGCCACACTAGTTACACTTTCCGAAATGGGCAGGATTAAAAACTTAGTCCCATATAAGAGCGTATATAAAACGCATCTCTTCTTTGGAAATGGGCTCGTTTCGTCCGAATTTGGTTTCAGTTTACCGACCAAAAATACATTCGATTCCTGTTCTATATTTGATGATGATACGGAGAATTCGTTGACGAAATTTCGATTCGGTTTACGGATTCACACTGTTCGACACATGAGACATGACGTCTAGTAGTCCTGCTTTGAATAGCTTGTCAAATTCATAGAATTTCATGGGAAAATATTTGCCTACTAGATTATCATGTCTCATGTGTCGAAAAAGTTATGAGAGTTTAAGTGAAGGCAACTTTTGAAAAAATAGAAAAAAGCGTTTATCGATAATATCTCGATAACGCGTGGATAACTCGTCGATAGAATTTTTTTATATGCCGATTTTCGTGATCAGCGGGTCAATTTACTTTAGAAAAAGTTGGTTTGGTCCAATGGGGAAAATCGACTCTTATTTTGTCGAGCAGTGTTACAGGAGCTATAGTTTCATACGTAAATAATTTGATCAAATATGGCCGGAAAGTTTCACAATTTGGCCTATACGGCCAAATTTTCACAAAAATTTATCTAAATTATTTGCCTGTGTGAACTTATCTTTAGACCTACTGCTTAATCTCCCATAATAGTATCAAGTCGTTCCAAAGGAAAAACCTTCTCCTCCTCTGTGATATGCATGCTTTTTTTTAAATTGGCGCGCAATTAATAAAACAATAATTCAGCGAGTGGCAAGGCGCTGCCAACTCACTATTAGTGCCTTCCCAGCCCTCGCGGTGTGACCGTAGCGCAAATGACCAAATTCATAATCCATCTACATGAGACAACCGATTGCACAAAATCCACCTAGTTGCGAAATCTAGGTGGATTTCGATTTGAGCAAAAATAGGAACATGAGAAAACGGCCTTAATGTTACAATTAACAATTCATTCTTTTGGATTGGATTCTATTTAAATAGGTGGCGGGCCTTCCTTTACTTTGAACAGTTGATCTAACATTGACGCCACTCAATGTCACGTCGCACTTTCTGTACTTTCAAGCCATCATATATCAACTGATCTAGAAGGTAAAATAAACTTCATTTGGGTAGAACATTAATTACAAATGCACCAAAGCAACATTCAATTTATTTCTTGTGTGAGAAGTCGAAGTCAATTGTCAGCTATGTTTTAACTATCATATTCCAACAGCTTTAGTATTTTCCTAGTTTTTTTATAGCTGATAGTGTACCATCCCATTAATTCCAAAATAAATAATGAAAAAAGCCTAGATTCAGAGATGGCTTGTTAAATGGAGCTATAGCATATCTTCCAGATTTTGTTTTCTAAGCACTCTACGAAAAAATCGTTATATCTCCTATTTTAAATATAGATATTAGTAGCATTAGAGATAGTTATAATTAACAAGGAATGTATCGATTTGCGTTTAACCGCCCCTGCCATCTAAAAAATGTTGCATACCAGCTGAATGGTCATACTAAGGAATCTGGATATAGCATGTGTTTGTGGAGAAGCATGCTGTTTGACATGTGACGGGTGATGGAAATAACTTGATTCTAAAAATTCATTACTTATATACATTACAGTCTCTTTGACCATTTTCGTTTAACCGTGATAAACATTTCTCAGTGAAAACTTAACTAACATTAATGCAAAATTTCAAGTTTCTTGCTCTATATAAAAACGAGAAAGGCAAAGCTAACTTCGACTGTACCGAAGTTTTAACACACTTGAAATAGCTTATCACAACGGTTAGCGACTTCGACCAAACTTCGCAAATCAGCTTAAAAACATGACCGTGTTTGAGAGCGATACTATTGAGAACAAACCAGTTTTTCTCACTAATACCCATTTTTCGAACGAACATTTGTATGGCAGCTACAAGAAGTAGTCATCCGATCCGGTCGGTTCCGACATATTACCAGCGTGCAGTAAAAAGAAGACTCTGTGCAAAGTTTCAGCTCAATAGCTCCAAAACTGAGGGACCAGTTCGCGTAGACACAGACAGTCGGACAGACGGACGTACACAGCTTAATCGACTCAGCTCGTCCTGCTGATCAAAAAATATATATACTTTATGTGGTCGGAGATGATTCCTTCTATGCGTTACAAACTTCTGGGCAAAATTATAATACACTTTTCAAGTGTATAAAAATTCAATCTTTACCCAACAATGCCAAGAACCAAAGTATTTTTCTAAATTTACCTAAATCCAAAAGCACGCTCATTAATCGTCTGATCCATAAACTTATCAGGCTACCTACTTGCAGCGAGTTTTCATATATGAAGAATCTGAATGGGATTTCTTTTTGCGTATGAAAACGTGATAATTATGTGGGTGAGATCAGCAAGGCGTGGAATGTGTCACAGATTTGCCAGATGACTGCCTTCTGGCTTGTGGCAAACATCTCATCTCGATTTGCGAATTGTTAAAGTAATCAACAGTCTGGCAATTGTTGTGCCGCGCTAAATAACTCGAAAAACATTAAACTAATAAATGGCTAAATATAAAAACAATTTGTGCTTATAGTTTCTTAATGGCGTTTCAGCTTTAAGTAAATGACGAAGCATTTGGCATCATTATTATTTTTGTTGTCGTATTTGAAGAGCAAATCATTAAAAGTCTGTCACTTCAGCCACAATTCATCGAGTTCGCACTCATCAATATTTGAAGGGGGCCACAAGACCTGATGAAATGTACTCACTATGGCTGAGAGTATTTACTCTAGATAGACATGGCCAAATGGCTGCGGGCAGTTGGCATTTATTGAGACATAAGCGAGACCAACTTCTATTGGGAAAGTGAAAGTATTTACTCACCTTGACAGACGAGGCTATTGAGCAGCAATGCAGCAACCGCAACAACAATCAACCGAGACCAGGTGAAGATTAATCCTTGTGTAATCGATGGCGTTCCAGTTGACATTTTTATTATTTTTGTTTTTGTTGTTGCTGTGGCTGCTGCTGATGCTGTTGATGTTAGTCCCTGACGACGCGTTGCTTTCGTTTCCAGGCCCCAGCGCTTTTGGGCCGCGTTCCACATTTTCGAAAATCAAAAAGATTATTTTGGTTGGACACTTCCAGGTGGTTTAAATTCAAATTTTGTCTCCGTTCGGTTTTGGTGGGTTATTGGCGGCAAAATTTTTAGTTGTGTCACAGGCTCTCCTCCCTGTGAGTGTAAGCCTAAATACGTGTTGTTATTTTTATATTTTAATTAATTTTCAAATGCTTTTTACAAACTTTTGTATTTTTAATTAACTTTATGTGTTAGTGTGTATATATATGTATTTATATATATATTCTATATAACGTTCACTTACAAATTTCTTGCAGAAATTATTCTAATTATTGCACAGTGCACAGTTTTCACTGGGACTTAAAAAACTTTATTGTCGAGCTTGTTGTAATTTACATTTTTTTTTAAATTATAGATTTAACATAAAGTTGTAAATTTTTTGGGCTAGGCCCATTTCACTTGGGTTGGGGGTTTGTATTGCGCGCACTTTTTATTTTTTTTTTTGATTTTAACGATTCGGTTTAATTATTACATTTTAATTTATGCACAAGAAATTTAATAAATTTTATTTTATTTCTTTTTTCAGCGCCAATATATGTGTGTGTGGGTGTGTAGAAGCGAAAGGAAACGAAACGGAAAGAAGCGTTACGCGCGTCAGGGCTAAACCAGCTTCGGCCTCAGACTGAATCGAAGAGGCACAAACTAAAAAGCGCTCGCCCTCGCCGTGGGGGCAGGTTATGTTGTCTACATTAATAATGTAGTTGACATGTAGATAAGATGTGGTTGATGTAGATACGCTCGCATACGGCGAAATAGCCAAAGGATGTGCGAGTTAAGTCGTTCACGTCGTGTGTGCTTAAGTTGGGGGCTAAAATGAGAAGAAAATATGGTTTGAAATTTTAATTAATTGTTCATTTTTAGTTACTTGGTTAAATAATTGTTTGAATTGACAACGCTAGAGGGCGCTAATAATTGGCAGTTACTTTCAAGTTAATCACTGAGTGTTGTGTTCAGACATTGGTTTTTAGTTTCAAATTTTTAGTTCCGAATTTTTTTTTTTAATTTGAAATCTGTATTAGAGGTGCGCTAGGGGAAAGTTGTATAATTTAATTAAAAGACCTCTTAATTTAAAAGGACTTCCAATCGTTAGGTTTCACAACAATCAAGGAAATATTCTGCTTAAAAAAATTAAAGTTGTAAGCAGTATTTCTTTACTATATTTGGGTTTTAAAAACTTGTAAAAATCTATGTACATAAAAAATGACTGGGGACTTCCGCACAGAAGAGAGGAAGCTGAATTGCTTTCGATAGTTTTTATCTAATGCTGAAAGTGAGTACTTAGATCAGATTTTTGAAAATTCTGTCGGAAAATGTTTTTTAGTTTAGTTTAGCTACACATAAAAATATACAAAAAATCATGTTTTTCAAATTTTAGAAAATCCACCCCTAAAGTCGGAAAATGGCCATAAGTCTTTTACATTAATCTCATTTGAGAAGCTTGGCTTGGCCCCTTTGAGGGGCTGTATAGCCAATTTTACATTTACATTACATTTGAAACTCATTTTCCAAGATCTGTATCAATTCTACAATAAACTAGGGAAAATTCATCCCCCTTGGTGACAAAATGCGTGGTCAAGGTTCTATGTAAGAGATTAGTTTTCGAGCGATTAGCCCGAAACTTATACTCAAAACTCAATACGTGACTTTTAAATTTTAGAAAATGAGTCGGAAAATGAGCTGAAAACTCTTCTATGAAACTCTTTTGATTTTTATCTGATCAGATGGTTTCCGAGCAATTAGATCCAAGCTCATTTGCGAAGTTGAATATTAGATAAGTGCCTTTCTAATTTTGAAATCTATACCCAAAGTCGAGAAATGAGCGTTAAACTTTTGTATGAAACTCTTTTGATGATTATCTCCAAACCAAAATTACCCCCCAACCTCCCCAAATATTATACCCCCAGAAAAACCAACCACAATGGGGCGAGTGTAAAACCGGTTCAAATTTAGATTTATTTCTTCTTAGTTTTTTAAGACGAAAATTTAAAAACCACATTAAAAATTGATATCATATAAAAATAGAGGAAAGCTAACTTTGGCTCGACCAAAGTTTGATATCTTTATGAACCACAAAGTAACGATATATTCATCCGATTTTGATCAAACTCTCCAAAATGCTGATCAAGAACATATCGCTCACTTACTTCAATACTGGCATAACTCACAAAAACACGTTTAAAGTTCTCAATGGATTTAACCCCGAAAAAATGGTTCTTTTAGTTTCGAGTTAAAGGCCTGATTCCAGATGACATAAAAATTAATTTTTATATTGAAGTTCACATGAATAGAATCACCTTTGAACTGTTTTAAAATCTGAATGCTGTTGCAAAGCATTCTTATTTGAACGAAGTATTGTGCCGAAATAAAAATTTATGTCATCTGGAATCAGGCCTTAATTAATTAAAATATTATAAACTTATAATGCTTATTGATTAAACATGAAAATATGATGTTTTAACTGAAAGCCGATGTATGTTTGCTCAATATCGACTGCAGGACAACTGAGATATGACGTTCTTGCATTAACATGAAAATGTACCTGTAAAATTATAATGAGACATATTTTCATATCACATGAAAAGTAAAAGAGATATCAATACGAAAATTTTTACACAAAAAAGTGCACAATACAACGAGTATTTCTGCATCATTAATTCAAAAATGGTATTTTTTAAGTTATGCCAGTATTGAAGTAAGTGAGCGATATATACTTTAAGTGGTCGGAGACACTTCTTTCAATGCGTTACATACATCCGGACCATTTTAATATACCCTCTCCAAGGGTACAAGAATGTGGCTATAATCAAATTTTGTTGATTTTTTTATGAAAAATTAAAAATGGTTTTTTTGCCCTTTTTTATAGTTTAGTGATTCATTAAAATCGATTCAGTGTAACTGGAGATATCTTGGCCGCCAGTTCGAAAAACGTGGTTTCGGCATAAATGCGATTAAAGTTTGAAGTAATTTGAAAATGACTTGATTTAGCAAAGAAATTGTTCGACAAATAAGGCTATATCTTCTGAAGTATTTCGACCTTAAAAAAATGTGGGACCATAATTTTAATTTTCTTTGCTATAAAGAAATGCAAAGAAAAAATCGGGGGGTAGGCGGGGGTGATTCACTTATTTGCTTATAACTTGAGAACCGTTCATCCAATCTTTATCATTTTTTCGGCAAATCGATACATATTGGGAATGACTAACTATCTCTAGGAGGTACGATAATTTAAAAAAAAATGCGCCCGCGGGCTTTTTTTCACTTTTGAAAGTGTCATAACGCCCGCGGGCCACTACGTCACATTTTTCGGGCTTTATAACACTTTACGCCAGAAAAGAAAAAAACAAATTCTGAGTATATTTTGTGGCTGCAGGCAATAAGTCCCCAATGAAATAAGTCCCCAAACGATAAAATGAAATAAGTCCCCAAATTTGGGGTGTTATTTCATATGAAATAATACCCCAATTTAAATTATGAAATAAGTGCCCACTGAAATGAAATAAGGCCCCAAAAATAAATGAAAAAAGGCCCCAAATTTGGGGTGTTATTGCATATGAAATAATACCCCAATTTCAAAAATGAAATAGCACCCCAATTTTTGTAAGTATTATTAAATTTGGATTTTTAGTAAGAAATAGTGAAAATTTGATACAAAAAAATCGCGCGAATCTACGCAGAGTCCAACAATTTATCTGCACTCCATAATTTTAACTTTTATTTTATGTCTAAAATTATTTTATGTTATTTTATGTTCAACTGACAAGGGCGTAACCAGCTTTCCGAAAAGGTGGGGTCAGCTGTGCCTGAACTTTTCTTAAGTACTTCTTAAATTGTATTTTTCAACATTAAATAATTAGATCAAGATGCATTTGATATGAAATGAGAAACAAACTTCCAAATAATGGAGGAAAACCCCCTTCTTCCACGCGGGCCCCTGGCTACGCCCTTGTCAACTGATCAACAGACTCTAGAGCTTATCACGTTTTTAAAACGTTACTTTTCACACCTGTACAAAAACTCTGCGCATCAATTACTTAGTCTAAGAACACCTGCAGATAAGAAAATTAAGCGTTATTAAAGTTCTTGGATTTTTTCACATTTTATCAAAAATAAGAAAATTAAATAAGATCCTAAAAAATCATATTAAAAATTGACGTCTTATTTCCTGATAAAAATGAAATAAGGCCCCAAAAAATTGTTTTGCGGTCTTATTTAATTTCTTCTTTTGGGGACTTATTTCATTTTGAAATTTTATTTAGGAAATAATGCCCCAAAAAAATGAAATAACACCCCAAATTTGAGAAAAATCGTTGTTTTTGTTTTCCATATAAATTTTTGGGGCCTTATTTCATTTTTTTTTTTTGGGCCTTATTTCGCAGCGCCTATTTTGTACACACTTGTACAAACGAAACTCATTATATTTTATTTATTGAAATATTTTAAGGTTATTTTCAACAATTTGTCTGCAATAGGGGCAGAGCAATTGCGAATTGTTCTTTTTGGCCTTTTCTACCAATTTATTTAAGCATTCAGAACAAATTTTGAAAGGATTGCATGGCTGAAGTAGTATATCCCGCGCATTTTCCATACAAATTATGCATTTTACCACATACATCATTTGAGTATGAATAAACTCGTTGTCCTGATCTGCCTCTTCAATGTCCGAATTGCAGTCCAATTCTTCAAATGTCGTTTCCCACTTGATCAAAGCATGTTGTCTGTTTATGAGACAGTTGAAAGAGTAGTAGAGTAGAGTTACCCCTACTCTAAAGTTCTTAAAAAAATTATATACAGGTTTTCAAAAAGTAAAAACGAAACGAAATCGAACGTTTTACACTTTGCTGTTCCCAATTCCGAACGATTTTGTTACGTTTTGACTTTACAAACTCGGTTTCGAAGTCGCTTTCATAAACAGCTGGCTGGCTGGCCTGCGCGCGTGTTTGTGTATATCGACAGCAGCCAGAGTTGTCATCATCTCTATAATTTTAATATGCAAAGCTCTTATTTACGTATTAAATCAATTTATTTTTATTTAAAACAATATTTAATTATTACATTTAAATTTGTGATATCAAATATGGTTAATATACAGCTAAACTAACTAAGAAAAGTGCTGTGCAAATACATTAATTTATATGAAGCAACCCTAGCAGCTATCGATTGACGGCTGAAATCGACTAAAACTTAAAGTGGAATTCAGAACAGCTCGGTTTGAAAACGACCGCTCGGTTTTGTTTTTCACGCAATATTTTATAGATGTTTATAAAAAAATGATTTTAAAATACACTTGAACTGTAACAATTATAAGTAGTGATGCTAAACGATTTTAAAAATGTTCAACATTATTAAATTCATCAGTTTATAATTTTGGGGATTTATTTTAATGCTTTTATTAGCAATTGCTTTTAATTTCACTGACTCTGTAGCACAACTTTTGAAAACGACAATTCTGGTCGATTTGTGGAATTCGGAACAGCAATCAACTCGATTTGCGACAATTCCACTCGTTTTCGGAATTCGGAACAGGCCCGAATGTCTCAATTCGTAAGTCTGTACACACGGCTTTTAATGAAAATCGAAAATCCCCGGCTTGAGCTTGTATACAGGCAAATGTTTTGATCCATTTCTTTGTTTTACACTTCAAATAGTGTTGGAAATAAGATAATGTTTAGATAGATATAGATATTTGTCAGATTTGAAATTTATAATACTCATAGATACCTGATAAAATAAAAATGCATCGAATGGTCAATAAAGGTCAAAGATGGGCACTTCAGTGACTCACGAATCTGTCATATGCATATATCAGCATTTTTAAATTTCTCTTTATCTGAGGTCTTCTTTGTACATTTTTTCTCAGCAGTGGAAAATTGGGAAATTCTTCTTAATAATAAACTTAAACCGAAAACTTCATTAAAATTATGTTTAATTTTTTTTATATAATTTTTGTTGTCACTTTGTGATTGTTGCACCAGCAACCGCAGAACCCAGAAAAACAGGAAAACATGCCAGCAAATGACTTCACAGCAACTGTGACTGCATTTCACTCGCCTTGCTTGTGTGTGTGTGTGTGTGTGTGTGTGTGTCACAATGTGTGTGTGTGTTTGTGGTTGCGTTGGCCAACTTTAAGCATTTGCATTTTGTGGTTTCCCCCTCTTTTTTTGGGCTTTATGCAGCCACAAAATAATCCTTTTTATTTTCAGTTTCTGTTTCTGTTCAGTTGAGTTTGTTTATTGTTTAATGTGTGGTCACAAAAAGTCAACAACAGTTTAAATTTATCAGAAGAACAAGTAAAAAGGGGCAATCAATGAAATTTATTGATAAAAACCCAAAACCAGCGAAAATGAGAGAAGGTGCTTGCAAACGCGTGGGTGGTGTGGGTGAAGGGGGGGTCGGCGGCCATGACAGCATATCCGGCTGCATAGAAAGAGCTAAACTTTTACTACGAGACGCGTAAACATTGCAAGTTTTTTACAGGGCGCATGTGCGGCACTCATACCAATGCAATACATACCGGCACATGCCAAGAACAACAAAAAACCATTAAGTGGGCGTAGCACTTGAAAATGCTTAATCTTAAAAAAAAAAGGTTTTAAAATAAGCGCCAATTTGAGACACTCAGTGTCGCTCTCTGTCGTTAAGTCACGAGCACCATTGGTATTTTCATGGTGGCGCACTCTGTCGCCTGCAAAATCTGTTGTTGGTATTTATTCCTTTGCCGTGCTACGGTCGAATTATAGCAGCAACAAAATACAAAAAAAAAAGTAAGAATTTTTGCACAAAATTCACCGACTTTTTCACTTGACTTTGTTCAAAATTTGCGCCTGAGTTCGTGGCATTAATCGAGTGTCAATCCTTTGACACATATCGGCCCATAGGGGGCGTGTTGGTGAACAGCGCCGCCTACTTCTCTATATTTCACTACTTTATCTTTGGTATGTTTGGCTTTGCCGCCAAACGGTCACACTGCATTTGCATATTGCAATTTATTTCATTCGAAGCGGACGTGTTTCTGTAGCGCAAAATATTTACAAAATTAATTGTAATAGAATATTAAACTGAATCTTTATTCACATGAGCCAAAAACAATGAACTAATGTAAAGTGCATAGTGGTAATAGTGTTTCCCCTTAAACGTGTTCCCCGCGTGGAACTGAATTCGTTTTTTTTTTCGTTTCTTCAGTTTTTGTGTAATATGCGCTTGTGTGCGAGTGTGTGCGCGAGAGAGACAGAAGCGAGTAAGTACCGACAGACACAAAAACAACAACCAACGCCTCGGCGCAAAGCAGAGAAAATGCCAAAAGCCCAAAAACCAAACAAATTTTTGAAGAAAAAAAATTAGATAAAAAAAGCAAGGCCTAGCAGGCGACTGCTCGACACTTCGCAGATTTTAATCAAATTTGTAAGCAGACGTTTTATCTCTTTTTCTCTCTTAATTATAGAAAAAATTACCGTGAAATTTTAGCAGTTGCAGTACGTTTTTTTCTATATTTTTGTACGTATGTACGTGTACGTGCTTGTCGTCCGTCTCCGTCTTCTGCTTAGATGTTGATGTGGATGTGTGTGTAAAATTCGCGTGTGTTTTTTTTATACATGGAGGGTTTGGAATACCAGAACGGAGCAGAGTTGTCTATGTGGACACTAAATTTGAATTAAAACTGAGGATAAGTGAAGTCGCAGAGGGGAGGAGTAGGCTTGAGAATTCAAGCAAGAAGAAGCAGTAGCAACAACCAAAACAACAGTTACAACACGGACAGCAACCAATACCAACAAACACGAAACGCGCCCTCGTCGTTGGGGCTTGGCAGACAGCAAAAACGACGCACCAACAGCAACCGAAGGAGCCACTACCACATCCTCAGCAGCAGCAACAACGGGAGTGGAAACAGCGGCCACAGCAGCGCAGGAAGCGGTAAGTAAACAAACTGTTTTGCTAAGTAAATAATTTGTACAAATTTTTTAAATATGGCAAACTCTCTCTCTCTGTCTCGTCTTACTTCGCTGCTGTCAGCGAAATCGAATCGTTCCAATCAGAGCCGTACCAATTGGATGCAACTTTTGGGCCGCCGCCGCCACTTTGCACCCACACACACACACACTCACTCTGGCAGACACGCAACTGGTTTTTGTTTACAAACAAAAGCAAGTGCGAAATATTCTCGCAAACAGGTTTTCTTTTTCCTTTGCTTCTTCGTTTTTTTTTTCACGCAGCGTCAGTCAGTGAAAATATGCCCCTGCATCATTTTCTTTAACCATAAACTGGTTTTCCCTGGGCAGGCAAATGAGGTGCTTGCACTTACAAGTGGCGGCGGCACCAGCCACTTGTGCCAGTTTCTTTGGGCCAAGAAAGGCGTTGAAGTGGCTTAGATAACGCTGATATCTCAGAAAGCGAAACGATTTTGAGTTCAATTTGACTTTTGATCTTCATATACTTGTTCCAACTAAAATAAAATAAAATATAAAAAAATTGAAAAATAAATAAAAATTTTCCGGCTCACGAAGTAGGTAGATAAGAAGACGATTCTCGGAAACAGGGACACAACGATGGAAATACAACATTTTAATATATATTTGAATTCAAACGCGTTATAGCATTAAAAGTAGGATCGAACATCATCTAGTTAAGTGTCGTTGCAGTGTATGTACCTTTTTGATGTTGTTGTTTCCTAGCATACCGATAGATTTTGCAATGGAACCCAATTAGACAAAAATGGCCAAAAATTAGAGAGCATACCCAAATTCCCAGACAACTTTTCATGGACATAGCAAATAAATGAGGACAAAATATACACTCAGCTGAAAGGAATGCCCATGGGATCCCCATCTCTCACCCATCATAGCAGACATTATAATGGAGGAACTTTGAGATCACTATCAGAAATCCAAAACATCAACCCAGAGTACTCACCAAATACGTTGATGACTTGTTTGCTATAGTGAGAGAGGACGAAGTGCAAACTACTCTGGAGACGCTAAATAGCTATCACAAGAAACAGTAAATTTACATTGGAACTAGAAGAAGACGGAAAATTACCTCTTTTGGACACCACAATAAATAGACAAGGCAACATTTTAAAAACAAATTGGTACATGAAACCAACAGCCTCAGGACGGATTATCAACTTCAATTCAAAACATCCAAGAAGCATGATAATGAATACGGCACTTGGGTATATTCAACGAATACAAACTATCAGCGACAAAAAACATATCAGACAGCCCATAGAATCGGAGATAAAAGTCATTTTGTCAAATAATGATTTCCTATGTGGGTAATTGACTCATTGCTAAAAAGACATAAAAACGCAAATAATAAAAGAATACAGGAACCTAAGAAATACCGATCACTCACATACGTACCTAAACTATCAGAACGATTCGCACGATCAAACTGCTACGACAAACAAAACATACAAATTGCGCATAAACCTTCAAACACGATGAAAGGATTTTTCAACAGGACCAAATCAAAAATAGACAAAGCGGATGTCAAGAATGTCATCTACAAAAATACCATGCGAAGGATCTAATGACGATAATTGCAACAAAGTGTACATAGGAACGACAAAATCCAAGTTAAAAACCCGAATAGCCCAACATAAATCTGACTACAAGCTACGACATCAAACACACATACAAAAAAACTGCGCTGGCAGCACATTGCGTAGAAAGCGGCCACTCGCCAAATTTTGAGGCAGCGACAATACTACAACAAGAGCAGCATTACAACAAACGATTCACATTAGAAATGTGGCATATCTGAAGCGTTTCAACTGACAGGAGACTCAACTTTAAGACTGATACTGAGAACAGCGCGCATTTATACAGACACTTACTCACTGACAATTAGTTGAAGACTCCACGTCACACGGTGCAGACGTGTAAAAATTGTATGTAAACTGTTTTTTGTGAATTTTGTTAAAGGATTGAATGTTTAATATTGGTGTATAAAATTTTTGTAGTTTTGCCCTGAAGACGGATGCCGAAGAGCAACCGAAATATATCGGAGAAAAAAAGAAACATAAATCGTTTTTTTCTATCAACCTGACCTCGAGCCGGAGACAATACATCTACAATTAGAAAGGTCGCCAAATCACAATTGAA